>JARHVA010004201.1:1405000-1659055 GCA_037957365.1 Torreya grandis
AAAGAAACATAAGGTAAATATACCAGATTGTATAATACACACTCTAAGAATAATTGTACTCTTGAAAAGATCTTAACATACTTGAGTAAACTCTATATGACCTATTAGAATAGGAATTGTTGCATAAACATTAAAGGATAAGGCAAATAAGGATAGAGTATTATCACTAACTCCACCATACATCAATTTGTACACCTAAGAAAATATTAATGAAATCAAAAATAGACTTAAATTAATGCTCAATGATAAAATAAAATTCCATTCTAGTAGGGCTTTACTATACATGGTGTGGTATTAGCTTACAAGATCCAAAATGGCTATTACTTATAGAATTGAAGAGAGAAGTGAGAAGAGAGAAGTCCAAGAGTCACAAGGACATGTGTCATGCTAAGAAAAGGAGTTAAAAATGTATTATAATGAAGTGTGAAATATACCATGAAATATTTGATAAGACAAATGTCCCTCAAAGGGATGAAACTCCATGAAATGTGGCGTAGGAATCCTACTTGCTCATAAAATTACCTTCATCATTTGTCCCTTTTGTAAAATTACAAAACTAATTAGGGATAAAATTTATTATTTAAATTATGGGTAGGGGTTGTATACATGCTCTACCATGCATTGGTTACATCCCCAATCATCAAGATTATTCTTGAGATGAGTTATCACTACCTGTAATCCAAATAACCCCTCTTTAATTCACCCCTCAAACTTGGCTTAAAGTTTCCATGAAATCACATAAATATGAGTAAATAACATATTTCAAGACCTCCCATATCCTTATATTCCTCAAGTATACCTTAAATATCCTTCCTTTTTAAGTCTCACACTTCTCCCTATCTTGTTCACTTTGTTGGTTTTGACTAGCTAAGATAGAGGTACTTGTAGAAGTAATTAGGAGTTTTAATGAATCATGAAATGATCATAGTGATTTATATTAACTTCTAATATCCCACTCAAAGTTGGTAGTAGCTATTGAAACCTTTCCATACCTAAAAAATACCCAAAACATTCAAGAAAACCTCATTTATCCTCTATCTGCATAAGTAGGGTACACCTCAAGTTAATGGGGATGATCCTTGGAGAGTTATCTATATGTTGCTATCACTTTCATTCCCATTCTATCCCTTCTAGATATCTCCCAATGCTCATTTTCCCAATTGGGTCTTTATCCAAGGTTTATGAAGGTTTTATGTCATTTCCACCCTTAGGGATTATTTATAAAGATCTGACATTGGACCAATGGACCAATTTCAAAAAATAATAGATTAAGACCCTATTCAACTTGTCCAATCTCCTTGATATTCCATGTAAAGTATCCAAGAAGATATGAGTAATCCAAATTGCCTACTCGAGCTTTTTCTTCCATATCCTATAGGCCTAATGGGGTCTTAAGACAAAAATAACTTTCATGTGAATTAATTTGCATCCTTATAGATTGATCACATTTGAAATATCCATATAAAAATGTTTCCATTGATTAGGATTCTCACGTAAGGTTAGAAATGAACTTGACCCTCTAGTTGGGATTTTAGCCTAGTTGAGACCATGTAAGTCTATCTAAATCTTAGTGAATTTGAACCACTATGATATGTTTTAGGTATTTGTGTATGATTTTTCACGTTTTCCCTATGTGACATAGTTTTAAAAAATTTCTTTCAAGGTCTCACTAATCCCTAGTTGACCTAGCTCTCTTTTTCCTTCAAAGTCTTTAGGTTTGCATACAAAGGGAGTGCCCTTTGTCTAAGATAAAAAAAGGGGAAATCCCCCTATTTTATTAGACAAAGTGAATATTAGAGGGGATTCTCAAATACATAAATATGTTATTTGTTATTTTTTATATCTTTATAATGCACTTCTCACCTCCAAAAACTTCAAAACCTAAAATAATCATATGGAAACTACTGACCGTGTGTAACATTTGACATGGGATTGTATATTTCTTTTGTTGGATCTCTTATCTATGTGTTTTACATATGGTAATAGCCTATTGAGACCACTATGAATATTATGAAGGTTATATAAGCCCATTTATCACTCCAACCTTCTACATACTCTCTCATACACCTTTCCACCTAACTGGTCTGGACTAAGTGCAAATGTTAACTATGTTTTTTGCTTGAAAGAGCACCTAAATGTGTAATTTCATGAATTAGGCCTTAAAAATGATGTCCAAGGATTATTTAATCTTTCCAAGGTCATTTGAAAATGATTTTAATTCATCATCCTCATGGTCAAGTCATGCTAACATCAAGGACCCTAATTCTTTTGCTCTTTGCCCACCACAGTCAAATACAATTGACTATGGAGGGGGCTTGTAGGTGTTGATTAGCCTTGAAACTTGTGTCATATACCCTTGAGATCATATAAGGTATTATGAGTCACTTATGATTTTGTATGTGTCTTCATACTTGTAGGTTTCGATGTATAGGTTAGTGCCATGGACTATATATACCCACAGTCAACTTTAGGTGTTCTTTTTAAACCAAGGGGCACCTTAGGTGTGCCTATTGGACCAAAAACCTAGTTATGCAACCTTGGTTGATTCTCCTTGGAATAAAATTTTCCTCCTCAACTCAAAAAGACCACCTATAATAAATATATACATTTATACTACCACTTGAGGGGTAAAGGTCACTTGGAACTTGAATTCTGTCAGGATCTAGAGCACAAGCTCTGATACCACTTGTTGGGATTAAGAGCACAATTGATTACCTTGTATAAGCAACTAAACATGGAATTAAACCAGAAGTAAAATGTAACTAGAATTTAGAAACAACACAGAATATGAGAGATAATACAATCTTGTATTAACACTCTTCCAGAAGGAAATACAATGAAGAAATCACACTCTTCCCACACCTCTTGGGCATACCAGTAATTCTCCCTCAAGATTTCTCTCTCTCACACAATCAATTACAACCACAACTCAATAATCAAGTTGTTCCCTCCACCAGTCAGTAACAATACTACCAGTCCACCAAGTAGTCAAAGTACTCCAAGTAGATCTCCCTGATCTTACACCTTGTTGTGTTGCAGATCTCCTTTGACCTTGCTACCCCACAAATCTCCTTTGACCTTGAATACACACACACCTGCAGATCAAATGACCTTACTTACCATGTAGATCTCTTATCTGATCTTGCACAACCTGCAGATCAACCTAGTCTTACACACTTACAGACCCTCTAGATCTTACACACCTTAGAAGAACCCTTGTCCTTGCCTTTGCAAGTCCTTCTGATCCTTCACCCTGGAAGAACCCTTGTCCTTATTCTTGACAAGTCCTTATGATCCTTCAGCCTGGAAGAACCCTTGTCCTTGTTCTTGACAAGTCCTTATGATCCTTCACATTATAATACAGCCCCCATGGGTCTCTTAAATAGATCCCATACAAAAAATAATTAAAATTCATAACTACAATAATTAGAAACGCAAACTCAAGACTAAAATTAGTCTTTTACATGCAAACTAACCACCTATCTAAAATTAGACCAGTTTTGGAAGCGCATGCAAATGCATGCACACACAGGTTGCCGATGTCGGTTCTTGTCAAACTGATGTCGGCTGACACCTAACCGATGTCGGTTTCTCTACACACTGAATATGACTGATGTCAGTTGGCATGATTGATGTCGATTGCTCTACAACTCAGCAACCTCCTCTATTTGCATCATTGAAGCTTTTAGCTCCACAACCTAACAATCTCCCACTTGGAGATAAATAGCTGCACCTATACCTATACCTGTACATCATCTAATTTTGTTTCCTAGCTTGTATCCCTCTTCAAGTTCAATCTTGAAGACCAACCACCACATATCCTATGGTGCTTCTCCTGTCATCCAAGTAACTTTCCATATCCAAATCTACATACCCATGTAGAGAAGTGCCTGACCCTGCATAGCATGAATCCCTACTGCTGGGCCCTCTCAGATACCTGAGAATCCACTAAACTACTTTCCAATTCTCCTTTCTCGAATTGGCCATAAACTTGCTAACAACTCCCACTGCTTGGGTAATATTAGGTCTGGTACTCATGTAATCAACCTTATCATGTGATTTGGGACACTATTCTGTGAACTATCCATCCATAGGTGTGCTAATTGGTTCTGCATCCTGCATATTGAACCTCTCCACTACCTTATTCACATAATCATTTGGAGACAAAATCAACCTGTGACTTTCCTTGTCTCTAGAAATACTCATGCCAAAGAATTTTACTGCTCCCAAATCCTTCATGGCAAACCTCTGAACTAACTTTACCTTTAGCTCAACAATCTCCTACATGTGTGACCCTATAATAAGCATATACACTACATACAGTAATAGGATAATGTAGCTAATATTATCCAACCTGGTAAAGTAAACACAATGGTCACATTGACATTGACTAAAGCCATGCTTTGTCATAAACCTATCAAACCTATACCACTGTCCTGGAGCTTGCTCAAGACCATATAACCTAGCCTTCTATCTCACATGTCCATTCTCTCCTTTCTTTAACCTAGGAATCCATTCATCTTTTAGTGCTTTTATCCCAGCTGGAAACTCTACCAAATCTCCCATTTGGTTCTCTTCCAAAGAATTCATGCGATGCTCCCACTGTTTCTTAGATTCTACTTGCATTGCCTCTTCAAAACTTCTTGGTTCTTGACCATCAGTGAGCAACAAGTAGTGTAAATAAGGGGAATAATGAATTTGAGGCTTACTTACCCTTTTAGTCCTCCTCATGGGCATTTGAGACTCCTTGATAGCTTGCTGTCTACCCAAAATCTATTCTAACAGTGACCGATCTCGGTCACCTCTCAGTCTACACCTGATCGATGTCAGTTCCATGTGACCGACCTAACTACTGATGTCAGTTCCCTGACTAACATCAGTGTCCACCTACTTGACATCACTAACTTTGGTCTGCACATGATCGACGTCAGTTCCTGCATGTTCGATGCTGGTTCTCACCTGACTGACGTTGGTAACTATGTTTTCTTGTGAGTGATGATTTTTACCCATGAGCTCACTTTGGATCATAACCTTGTCTAAACTACCCCACTCAGAATTATTCAGCCCCTTGAGCTGATCTCTATCCATCATCTTCTCCATGAAAACCAAGGCTTTCTAGTTCTTCACTTTGTCAAAAACATTAGATTTCCTCTTTATGCAATAAACCCGATCCTTTCTTGTAGCATTAGTAACAAGAAACCACACTTTCTTCTGTTGCTTATAGAAATCTCGATCTATGCTTTCCAAATTTGAACTCTTACCTTTTGACTCAAGAACATGCATCCCCTTCTCACTCATGTGACCAAGCCTACAGAGCCACATCTTTGCATCTACATCTAAAGTAGATAAAATAGAAGGAGAATTAGTAATACAAGTAGATAGATAAAGAGTACCTACTTTCTTACCACATGCTAATTCAAGTGCACCCTTGGAAACTTTCTAAGATTCCACTGTGAGAGTAACTGTGCAACCCTCATCACCCAACTTTGCTACAAAAATTAGACTCCTCTTTAGGACTGGGACATGCATGACATCCTTCAACACCCATGTGTTTCCCATCTACAATTTCAGCCGCACTTTCCCTTTGCCAACAATTTGACAAGGCTCACCAACCCCTAAATAAATCTTTCCAAAGTCTCCATGGACATAATCAAGGAAAAATACTCTATTTGGGGTTGCATGGAAAGAGGCAATAGAATCTAAAATCCAAGATTCTACTTTATCCAAGGAACATATAAGAGTATCCCGTGTAACAATACCTGCATCATTTGCTTCTTTATTTCCTTCATGCTGATCTTCTACCAACCAACAATCTTTCTTTACCTGCTCTTTCTTTCCACAATACAGTAATTGATAATTCTTGCCATTGAATTTCTCCATTCTTAGTGTACTTTCTTCTACCATTGCTTTACTCCCACTTAATTAGAAACCCTTGTGAGTGACTTGTAATCAACAAACACTAACCTGCTCTGAACCAGGCTCTGATACCACTTGTCAAGATCTGGAGCACAAGCTCTGATACCACTTGTTAGGATTAAGAGCACAATTGATTACCTTGTATAAGCAACTAAACATGGAATTAAACCAGAAGTAAAATGTAACTAGAATTCAGAAACAACATAGAATATGAGAGACAATACAATCTTGTATTAACACTCTTCTAGAAGGAAATACAATGAAGAAATCACACTCTTCCCACATCTCTTGGGCATACCAGTAATTATCCCTCAAGAGTTCTCTCTCTCACACAATCAATTACAACCACAACTCAATAACTGAGTTGTTCTCTCCACCAGTCAGTAACAATACTGCCAGTCCACTAAGTACTCAAAGTACTCCAAGTAGATATCCCTGATCTTGTACCTTGTTGTGTTGTAGATCTCCTTTGACCTTGCTACCCCACAGATCTCCTTTGACCTTGCACACACACACACACCTGCAGATCAACTAACCTTACTTACCATGTAGATCTCCTATCTGATCTTGCACAACCTATAGATCAACCTAGTTTTGCACACTTGTAGACCTTCTAGATCTTACACACCTTGGAAGAACCCTTGTCCTTGCCTTTACAAGTCCTTCTGATCCTTCACCCTAGAAGAACCCTTGTCCTTTTTCTTGACTAGTCCTTATGATCCTTCAGCTTGGAATAACCCTTGTCTTGTTCTTGACAAGTCCTTATGATCCTTCACATTATAATATAGCCCCCGTGGGTCTCTTAAATAGATCCGATACAAACAATAATTAGACTTCTTAATTACAATAATTAGAAATGTATAATCAAGACTAAAATTAGTCTTTTACATGCAAACTAACTATCTGGAAGCGCATGCAAATGCATGCACACATAGGTTGCCGACGTCGGTTCTTATCAGACCGATGTCAGCTGACACCTAACTGATGTTGGTTGCTCTACACACTAAATATGACTGACATCAATTGGCCTGACTGATGTTGATTGCTCTATAACTCAGCAACCTCCTTTGTTTGCATTAGTGAAGCTTTTAGCTCCACAACCTAACAAATTCCTGTAGACATCATTGAATGTTTGTAGTGGATAAGTGGGCAACTTGGAGTCTCTAAAATACTACTTTCCACTAGCCATATGTATTAATCCTTTTGAAAGGATCTTCCCATATGTGGTGGATATAAGGTAAGTACACTTTAGTTCATCAATATTCATTACAAAATTGTTGTGGAGCATCACAAAAAGTGCCTAGTGCTCTATTTTGGAGTTTTAGGGGAACTATCTCTGAGTTCAGTCATCACCTCTTGAATTGTGTTTCCACTCTTGTTTTCCAATCCAATGGTTTAAATAAGGTTATCAATGTATCTCCAAATTTCACAAACTTCATGGGAACCTCAAAACCTATTAAATATTTTCTTAAAATACTGTCATGCCTCTATGCAGGCCTGTAGATGTTGACACAACAGTATATAGGGTAGTGAAGGAAAACCTTGAGAAATATGAATGTTATTTTATCTCAAACATGTCTATAAATGTATCTCTTCAACTCTTCTACCCTTAGTAGGATCTCTATCACGTTCATATACATATATGCCCACTTTTAAGCCTCTATGAGACCCCCTGTAGGTGTGTATTACAATGTACAAGTGATTGTGGACATGAGTAATGTGCATAGCTCATAATCCTACCAACAGTCTCAAATCATTCTCAATGACCTTAATTTATTTTCTTCATATTTAATAGTTTTAAACATGTTTCTATACTCTCACTCCAATGTGTCACTCTTTTGAGAGTGCACACCAATGGTTCATAATTGTGTATAAGAGAGAAATGAATATCACAGTCCTTCCTTTGTTAATTGAAGAAAATTTAATTTATTTTTCATTATTAAAGAATATATTAAACACATTAAAAACCTTTATATACCTCTCATTCACATTATCAAAACTCATAACACTAAGATTGTAGATGGAACCAAACAAAAAATTGATAGTGACATAATGTGACTATGTGTTTGAATCAAAGCATGAAATTATAAGACCAAACATGGAAAGGAGGTGACTACTATGATATGAGAGACATGGATAACAAAATATAACATCTACATGAAACCCCTATAGATAACCATACCTTCTACAAGTAGTAAAACTGACTGTAAATTCACATGGTAACACATTCATGCAATTTGAACTATTTGATCCATAAAATATTTTCCAAACATAAAACAAAGAATGATAATCATGAGAGGAGAGAGTCAAAATACTCTAGAAACAAATTCAATTTTTGAGTTGTATGAACCAAATCAAATAAGAAAAAAATGTGTAGGGTGTGGGAAATAGTAAGTAGAAAAACACAATCAACTTTTTAGAGATGGTTTATAAAGTACAATACATCATTGATTAAAATCAAAGAATGAATTTTAATCTTACCAAGTTTAATATCACCCACAAATTAATTTGATATGGAAGTCTTCCTACTAGTTATACGAACCAAAAACATGTTGACCGGTTTAATGTGCATGGTGGAGTGATGGATGAGTGAAATGGTTTTATCCCATTTTTGGCACTTTCAAAACATGTAAATCATGAAAATAAGTCTAATGAAGTTGAAGAGTCATACCACAACCTTATCCCACATGACACTCTCTCTTATAGGTTGCACACCTTTGAAACTCCTTGTTTTGTACTTATTTTCTTGGTTTTCAATTGTCACTTGCAAGTTGTCAATTAGAAACTAACATGCATGATAGGCACTAGCATATTAGACACTTATGAGGAGTTTATAGCACATGGACACAATTCAAAACTGTATCACTTGTATTTAATGCTTATTTATGACCCCCAAGTGACCCAAAATGACATAAGAACTAATTAAACCATGACCAAGGCTAAAATGGCATCAAATAACATATAAGTAACTAAGAAACACCCTATGAAATTATATTTGATCTTTGGGGTTAACCCATTTTGACTTGTGGTCAAAATGATCAACATTCATGGTAATTTCCCAAGGGTGGTATGCTTGTTATGCCATGACCAACTGCCTAAACTTATCCATTAGGCCATAGAGTCACCTAGACATAGGTTTGACACATAATTTTTATTTGAAAACACACCAAACAAAAATTAAAGGCACACAAAACAAGATACACATGCATTTAACTAGAACACTTATAAAACACAACACAACTAAAAGAGAACACAAACACCTATTCTACTATTTACAAACCTCACTCTTGAGGTAAGAAATTTGATCATACCTAAACTAAGATAAAATATTATCCCCCTTACATATTTGTCACTCCATGAATGTATCCTATCATTATGAGCATGCTCATCACCAATCACTTACATATGTATGGTAAAGAAGCCTACCAACTCTATGTCCTCTCTTGTCTACAAGTGAACTATTTGGAACCTTCATAAATGCTTTATCTTGCTCTCTAAAGACCTTGATTAGGGTTGTAACCGCTATTATATCTATCATATCCATTGGATTATCTCCTATAAAATGTAGATTGGAGTATATGACAGTCCTCTCAACTTTGTCTTTTTCTAGGATAAAATGTGCTTGATGTTTGAAAGCATCAAACTCTTTTTATTCATGATCTAGTACCTTTGAACATGGCTTAATATCAGATGGATCTCTTGACTATTATTTAGGCACCACAACTTATGCCTTCACCTTATTCTCCATGTTCACAACTCCTTGGGTAGACACTACATCAATCTCTTTCATGATTATAGGTCCTTTATCAATATAAATACATTCACATGAATGTTCTAAAGGATACTTGACAACATTATCATTAGTATCATTAACAATCTCAACACTAGATATGCAATCTCTTTGGGAAAACAGATACTTACCCAACTTTTCAAATTTTTTACATATGGAATTGATATTTTGACATAGTTCCTCTTCATTCATAACATGAAACTCTTCTCCATGCTTTCTAAGAGAATAAACATCATATTTGTTATAGGAATTAACCAAATTATATGTATACTTATTGAGAGGAAAAGTAGCATTACCAAGCTAATAAAACTCTTGACATATGACATCAAACCTTTTCCATAAGTAGTTCTATTCTACCTCATGAGTGCCATTGTTAAGAGAATATTCGTCAATGATAGGCATAAATACATCATTCCTCCCATTATGGTTTTCAATTAGATTCATCAACCTATCATCATAATAATCATGAATCATGTAATTACCTTCAATAGCATGAGAATGTTTGACACCTACCTTAGCTCCTTCAAATGGCTCTTCATGCATGATATAATTACCAAGGTTAATTTTCTCAAAGTATGCATAAGGATAATGTTCATATGAATCTACACCATACTCATCCAGAAAATAATAATAAATTCCCTCAAGTTTAGAAGCACCATCATCCATATTATATTCCTCCTTCTCATGGATAACATAATTCAATTTATAACTTGTTTTAATGTAGGAATCGATATGAAACCTTGCAAGAGGTTAAGTTCTTATGGTCACCCTAGTTACACACCTTGTCCTAAATACCAATAAGGAAAAATCAAATAATAGATGACCACCTATCTTAGCTGTAAAGTATTTTGAGAGGCACATTATAAATTGAGTTGGGAGGTCAACCACAACTATGTCTTGAAGGATGGGAAAAGTAGGATAATCATGCAAGAAGACCTTCAAATTTTTGATCATCCCTATGGTCTTAATAGGTGTATCATATAATTTAATAAATCCCTTCCTATGAGGCTCATATTTTAGGCCCAAATTATCAACTAAAACTTTGGGCATGACTGAAGTAAAGGCTCCACTATCAACTATGCAATTGTGCACCAATTTGTCACTCACTATGAGAGTGTGGTGGAATGGTAGAGGTTCCTCATATTTTTTAGATGGTTCAAAAATTGTATTAGGAAAATTTTCAAGGACACCATGACTATGAATTTGAATTTAAGGTGAAGGACTAGTAGGGATAGTGGATAATTGCTTTTGTAATAGCTCCTTTTGGCCAGGCATGTGAAGGATATCCCACAAGGATATAAATGCTTTGGCACTTTTCAAAGAATCCACTATGTTTAGGGAAATATTAATCACCTTATCTTGAGTCCTTGGAGGAAAAATATTACTTGGAACTTGAGTAATTGAGACACCTTGAGTATATCTTACCACATTTTGACTTGGAGGAGGTGTAGGTGTGCTTGAAACTACCATGCTTTTAGCCATACTTTATTGCCTTGGATGAATGTTCGATGAAATTATAGGAATTATATTGTCACCTCCTAGAGAATTCATATTAGAACTTGCATTATCTAAAATAGGGGATCTTTGATTGATCACAAAGGTATCTTCCATCAAGAAGTTTGTGAATCTTTCTCCATAGGGTTGCCAATCCTTATTTGCTTACATCATGACTTCATTTTCAGTTGATAGGAGAGGAGTGACTCCTCCTTCAAAAATAAGATTACTCTCCACCCTCATTAACATCCATAAATTGTCATTATTTCTAATCTTCCCTTGTACCAAGTTACTATGCATCGGTACCATCTCTCTTGCATTGATGGTGGAGCTGGGATTGTACACATTGGCATGCCTATTAGAGTTAGGTTGATATTGAACTTTTCCTCTTCCATATAATTGGCCAAATTTTTATTGATAAGGATATGAATTTTGATATGCACATTTTTTCATATTTCTTTGCCTATTTTGAGCTTCTAGAGCTTGGCATCTTGACTCAAATAACTTAGACCTTGACTTCTAATCAACATCATCTTCTACCTTTTTAGGAGTAGCTCTAAGCTTGGTGTTAGCATTGGGAGATTGAGCCACATTTGGAGTATTAGCATAAGTATGATACAATGGAGGCATAGAAACCTTCTATCTCGAATGAGACCATTTTTAGCTTTGATGGTAAGTTCATATGCTTCATGAAGAGTGAAACCACCCATAGATTGAAGAAAGATGGAAATTTTAGTACCAATGGTTCTCAAGTAGGTAGGGAACACAGAACTAGAAAGTGGAATCATGGGAGGAGGTAATCTATACCAAGTCTTTTGAAACCTAATTAAAGTCATGTATTATTTCCTTGGATCCTCTTTTGATCACATTGAGTTGATGGATAAGAGAGGTATGGTCACTTTCATCTTCAAACCTTGAGGTCAACAATACTCCAAAATCATCCCATGATGTGATGAATCTACCATGAAATATCCTATACCAATCAATATATTTCCATCTAAGGGACATGAAAAGGAGTCTAATGGAAATGTTATCTTGAGTGACATTGTGGAAACTACAAAAGTTTGATATATCCCTGATGTGTTCACTAGGTGTGACATAACTCTCACCATTGAATGTGGGCACACTCTTTATGGAATTAGGAGGAATGACATCATATGCTTGAAGGTGGATTGGATTTTTAGTGTATAAGGTAGGGAAGGCATGAGGCCTCTCCATGTTTTTTGTAGGATTTTCAATTTCTTCCACCTCTTGACTTCATTGGATAGGGAAATATTCTTGCTCCTCAAAGGGATGACTAGGATGAGGGTATTAAACTTCAAGAGGAAGTTTAGGTTGAATAATTGGATCAATGGGACTGATAACTCTTCTAGATGATGACCTAATGAGAACCATGAAGCATGAGAGCAAGTATATGATAAAATAATGGACTTTAAACTAGATTTTACATTGAATGGAGTTTTCAAATGCTAAATATCACACCAAATTATAGCTGATGTTATCAAGACCAACATTCACCTTGACAAGTTTTCTTAAAGATAATGGGTCTCACAAGGCATTTCAAAAATATTGTCATCAAATCTTTCACCTAAAAAGATGGTGTTCAAGCCTGTTTCAAATTTGGGCAACTTGGGAACACTTTTAGGTATGTGGGTGTACCTATAGTGGAAGTGAGCCTCTGAATTTAAGGGCTAGGTCCTTGAATGTATCTTGAAATGCCTATTACCTATTAACTAGTTACTTGTGGGGAAAAGAGTTAGAAGTTTTCATGAAATGAACCAATTATTGAGGTCAACATACCCCCATTTTTAAAAATTGGGACCCTTGAGGTATTTTTAAGCTTAGCCTAAAAAACATGACCTATTTTAAACATCATTAGAATTTGAAGATCATCTACTTTTGACAAAGACTAGCTTATTGAATTGTGTTTTGCTTTAAACTTGCCTAACATTGCTAATGATTGGTCTTCATGTCTTTAAGTTACAGGGTCTATTGCATCCTTGTTCATGGATTCAAGTTCTAAAACCATGGCATAAACCCTCAATTCAAATTTGAATTTGGAAAGAGTTAATTTGTAGGAGTATTTTAAATTTATTTTAGACTTGAGCACAAGTTTCATGTTTAAATCTTAGTCATGTTTTTTAACAAAACTAAAAATTTAGCCTAAAATATGTTTGGTACCCTTTATTATCTTCCTCATTAGTTCCTTATTATTTCTAACCAATTCTAATTTTTGGTTTTGTAGGGTGCCTTTTATTTTCTAACATGATCCCCTTGTTAGCCTTTTAGTCTAAAATTTTAATCCTAAGGCCCATAAGTATTTATTAATATGAATGAGACCTTATCCTTAACACTTTAGCCTAAGCATTTAATTTAGTCCCAATTTTTAACTTAATTTCCATGCATTTTTTTAGATCCAATGACCTTCACTCCATTGTGGGGCATGATCCAATGGAGTGAGGAAGACCTTGGTCTTAACTTAAAAAACATGTAACTCACAGATCCAATGGCTCATGCTTCATCATGGGGCATGATCCAATAAAGTGAGTAAGACTGATGTCTTAAATTAAAATAAAATGCAACTCACAAGATATAATAATACATGATTCCTTATGGCCTTTCAATCAAATGATACAAATAAATCCCAACAAATTAAGCACTTAGTCCTTTAGACCTATCATGTTCAAGATCCTAGATCATGATCAATAGTTCTCACTTCATCATGGACCAAAGATCAGATAGAGTAAAGACATCATTGGAAATTCAAAATCCCATGATCTCCATGAAGTTTCCATATGAAATCCCTACCTTCAAAGATTAAAAGTAAAAGATCTTACATGACAAAAAATACCAATCATGAACAAGCTCTCAGATCAAGATTAGAGGGATCTTGATTCATCATGATTCTTGATCCAACAAAGAAAATTAAGTATAAGATACTGGGATAACCCATGGAGGTTCCATGTAGCACTCTCACATTGGGATATGGGAATTTGATGAGTTTAAATTTGATGTTAGTATGACCATAATTTGATGCTTGTGAGGACGTATTTGATGTCCACACGACCATCAAATTTAATCCCATCAAACTAAAAGATTCACTAGCTTAAATTTGATGTTTATGAAACCATCATTTGATGTCTATGAGGATGTATTTGATGTCTAAAATATCATAAAATTTAAGCTAATGAATTATTTTTCTCAAGACTAAGATGCACTCCAAAATGTTGCTAGAAATCTCAATAATTGCGTTGCAGACTAATGGGAGCCTTTGAAGGACATTTAAAGACTTGACATATTTGAACTGTAAATATTGAAATGGTCTTATGGCTCAAATATATGCAAAAAAACTTAGTCTAAGTCTATATCTTAAGATCCCCATTGCATTTTTTTTAAGTGTCATGAACCTTAGGATAGAGACTTATGCTAAATCTTATTTAAAATGATCTTTGTGACATTAAACTTAGCCCAAATGATTTTACCTAAAGGTTTTAGTGTGTTTATTAATACAATAAATCCCTATGTTAAATTTCAATGTTTGATCCTTAAATAATTTTGACCCTTTTAAGAATGTTCTCTGATCTTAACATAAATATTTTAGCCCAAAGTAGGCATTGTGTTTATTAAACACAACATAAACTTTAACCTAAAATATTTAAGCCATGGTCCCCTTTATATAAATCTAGGAGACTTGGGTATAAACATTTTAACCTAAAGTTGTTTTCATGTTTAAATAAGCACAAAATGAACCTTGGCCTAAGGTATTTAAATCTAAGTCCCTACCTAAGTTCTTTAATTTAAAACTTAGCATAAAATGTTTTAACCTAAGTCTACTTGTGTTTATTAATATGAAATAGACTTAGGTAAAAATGTTTTGATCATAAGTTCTTGTATATCTATGCACTAACTTAAAGTTCATTTATCTTTGGAAATCCTATAACTTAAAGTTCTTGGCGTGAAGCCATCAATGAATTTTCAATGGAGTGCCATGAGCCTGTGGGTTCGATGCATGGTGAATGTGAATTCAAAGTGTGACTAAAAAACGTACTAGAGCTAAGGAGGTCTATGGAGGAACTAAAGTACTAATTAGCATAAACATGAGACTTAGTATGAGGGGAACCAATAAACAAGTAAGAGCCTAGATCACAATTGATGACTCTCACTAATTTAGGATTTTGATCCAATAGTGTGAACCAAAAAGGCATTTTTCAAATGCCAACAACTAGTGATTCAAAAGGCATTTATGAAAAATGTCATGAAAGGTTCTAGATTGATGCCACATAAGCATCATGCAAGTAGAAAATGAAAAAATAAGGGATATTATGTGCCTCAGAATGCAAAAGTATGAAGGAAAAAGTCCAAATCGAATCTAAAGCATGTTTGAGGTGAACTCCAAATGAGCTACCACCATTAAAGCTTCAAATCCCTAAACTTGCATTAAAGGACCCTAAGTAAACTTGGATTGATTACAATGAATTTAGAAGAAGATTAATTATGTTTTTAGCATAAAAAACTAACTAGAGACTTTTTGTAATCCAATTGTGAAGAATTTATTGTCATAAAAGCTATGGTAGCTCAAAGACAACAATTAAGAGATGAGATAGAATTGTACTTATCTATAGACAATGAAAGAAAGGTTTTGAGAGATATAAATTTGGATGTCATAGCCCTAAAAAATGGAAACAAGAATTGGTCTGAGATATTTTGGACCATACATGAGATAAAACCCATCACCAAGGAGGAGCAAAGGATTGCCATAATTAGCATAAGGCACTATCACCTAATTATGGTTCAGATGGCCAACCTCCACCATAGAGCTGATAAACCAGAGGTACTTTAATACATAGACATCCTTACTCCAATTTTCATTGATTTTAGAATTGATGGTGATTGGATTATCCATGAGATAAGCTCTAGGAAAGTATCCTACATTACCCCAATAGCCTTTGAGAAATACTACAAGCTCCTAAAACCCCATACAGACCTACCCATAATCAAAAGATGGACCATTGAGCATTACTTAGACACCATCCTTAGACCATGGTTACTCTAAGGGAACCATGTATTTTAAGACTTTGAGAGGAAGATCCCTATTTTCCAATTTAGAGAAAGGATTAGGGTAATCATGAACATATAAAATAGTGTATCTAGAGCCTCTATCACCTCTTATGTCAATAAGATCTAGGTGTCATACATCTACTTTATGGTAGAAAATATGCTCACTCCTCCAATAGGGGATATGATCAATGTCTTCATAGGGAAACAATTCACTGCTATCAAAATAAAGACAAGCAAGTAGTTTTACATGATCTCTTATCTTCTAGATTCCCTATTAGCTTCCACCAAGATCCCCAACATCAAGAACTAGTCTCCTGAGGGAAGAACCACCATCTCCCAACACTACTCAAAGTTGCACATCTTCAAATATAGAAACCATATGCAATTCATATGTTACCATTTTTATCTTCCATAGGTGTATACCATCACAAGGATTCCCCCTTTAATCAAGAAGTATGTGGAACTGATGGGTGATATCTAGTTTCATCCTGATTGCATAGTTATCAAAATTGAAGGAATTTTGACCTAGCCTTATAGGTTACCTATCTACATTCCACCTGAACTAATACAACAATAAATTACATCTCAACTCCTTCATGTTGTTGATGGAGTATGCAAGGAGAAAAGGAAGGGTCTCTTCCAACCCTTTCCCTTGATAATAAGAAGAATAATTTTACAAGATTAGAAGTAGGTGGACACCATGCCCAGGCATACAAACTTTTTTACATTTCAATTAGATGATCTCAAATAGTGGGATACTGAGAATGTATTAGGCCCACATTTGAAGAATAAGTAACTACCCAAAATAGTCTATGAGCATGAACTGGGTCCTCATAACACCTTATAAATAAAGGCAAACAATTTTGAAGAAGTACAACATATGTACATAGATTTACCAATGATAAAAAACTAGTAGGGGACATATGGCAGATGTATCCCTTTCAATACCTTTAATTGCCCAAACTTTTAGGCCACCCCAAAAATAAACTCAGTTATAGCTACCATAGACCCAAGCCCTAATTGTATAGGGAATTGGGAAGGAGAAGTTAGAAGAGAGATCAGGTGCATGACCTTCATCTATAGCCCCTGTTGATAGACCAACATCCCTAGTTGAGCATTTGGATATGATTTCCCTTGAGCCTAATGAAATAGTAGAGGATGCCCTCAAGGTCTTTTCTAAGGCATATGGATCTAAGGAAGAATAAGCATAGGTTGAATAATTTCAAGTTCAAGTAGAGAAAGTTGAGGGAAGGAAATAGCCCTTAACATAGTCCTAGTGGCACAACGAGAAAAGAGAGAGGCAAAGTTGGTATTGGTACTTATTGGATCAAGGAAGAGGCCAAAGTTAACTCTCACTCATCCCACAAGTGAGATTAACTTGTTTAATAAAGAGTTCCACATTCATGGGTCAATCATCCCTGATTAGTTCTTGTATGGAAATATACACAATATCTATTCCCACTCCCACTCTTGGGCCTTTACCTAATCTATCAATGTTGATGTACATTAAGAAAATAAGCCAAGGATAAGGGATTTAATGAGAGAATAGTAAGAAATAAGAATTATGACCACCACAAGCCCAAAGGAAAATAATATGGATTCTCCAAGAGCATCAAGTATCATAAAGATAGAGGTCCTACAACCTCCAAAATTCATAGAGACATCCACAACTATGCAGTTCAATCTAGAGATAGGTGGATTGGAAAGGGTCACAACAAGGAAATCCATGGTAGGAACTAAGGAGTTCACTATCCAAAAGGTTGAGCCCTTTATAGGCTTAACCCTAGTTAGAGGGAAACAATTTGGTGAGGTTCATATCCATGAGGAAGATATTCAAAACCTATAAGAGGATGATAATTCCCAAGTTAGAGCTAGCTTTAGGGGCATGAAACAAAAGATTCAAAATTTGGAAAAAGGATAAAAAAATTAGAAACACAAGACATTTTATCAGTGTGTGATGCCATAATAAACATGTTTGAAGTATAATTATTTGATATGTTTGATTCTTTGAAATCAATAAAGCTAAGGCAAGATGCCTTAAGCCAACAAGGTGAGGTGGCCAAGGGATTAATAACAGAGTGGTAAGAGGTAAAGATGAGGATAAGGGATCTCATTAGCATTTTTATTAAGAACATGATTACTAAATTCAAATATATTAGCCTAGATCACCTAAATGCCATATTGGGAATAGTAGTGGACAAGACCTAGAGTCTAAGTGCATGGACAAAGAATTTGGATAGACTCATGGCTGATGATAAGGAATTGATCACTAGGATTGAGAAGCTCCTAGGCACTATGTTGGAAAATCCTACCAAGACTAAAACACTAAGGATTATTGATGATGTAAAGCACAAACATAGAGTCACTTTATTGATGAATGAAGTAAAGGGAAAAAGATGAGGTAAATTAGGTAGTGACAATGGTAGGATTTTAGGCATGATCTTCATGGTAGAGAAAAAGATTATAGAAGCTAGGAGAATAAAAGAAGCTATGGCAAAAGATGATGGGGACTTGGATGACTTAGCTGATTAAGAAGAGGTCTACCTCTTGAATCCATTTATGGACCTAGATCTTATCAAAAAACAACATCAGATGGCCATGGAACTTTTACAAGAGCAACAAGGAGACCCTTCGATAATGGCCCCCCCAGCTTAGTTAATATTCCATTTTTTTAAAACATTGTAATATTTGAAAAGGGGAATATTATTTCATACAAAATATGGAAGATTTTTAGCATATTACCTCTGGGTCATTCCAAATTTGAGAAACAAATGTATTCTAGAGCTTTCTAAAGGATGATTGTCCTTATCTTTTATACAATTATATCTTATAACTGATCAATATACTACCTTATCTTTATATAAAAGGCATGTATTACCATCTTTTAAGTAGAGAGAAGTTCAAGAAAAATCTATATACTTAGATAAATTAATACAATCAATGAATTCTATAAATATTGTCCATATTTGATAATAGAGCTTTTCTCTCAATTGCTAGTTTTGTGTCTTAAATTTATATAGTTTTTTTGAGTTCAGGGTTGTATCTTTAATCATAGGATTTCTAATTTGTGCATATGCTAGATTAGTTGAAGGATATTGGATTTGCTTCACTTTATTTTGCTATGTATTCAGATGTGAAAATGCTATTTGATTATGGTAGTAAATCTCCAAAGTAAACCTAGTTCTTACTTGTGATTCTTTACATCATCCTTTGAAGTTTGCCTGGTGTATAGTGAAATCTGAGCTTAGGCTATTTTACACTATATATTAGTTTGATTGCACACTCAATTGTAATTGAAGATTTGTCATAATTTTTGAGTCTAAGATAAACAATCACTCTTTTTCTTTTTGCCTTACTCTCTTCATTTGATTTTTTAAACCAGATCACTTTAGTTTAAGTTCCATTATAAATATCCATCTAGATTAGCATGAAGCTTAAGTTTTGATCATAATTCACTAAGCATTAGCATAGATAACATCATTTCATAGAGAATTGGACCATGATGGGTCCTAAACATCAATTAACATAAATTTATGGGAATAGCTAAACATTGCTTTAATGTTATTTCACAACATGTAACATTAAGTTGCCACAAGCTGCTACTCATGCTCTAAATTCCTAGAATTCTAAAATGAGAAGTGTTCTTGAACACTAAGGACATCTAGTATACATAGAGGCATCAATAAGTCCTATTGGCACTAGAAGGAGGGTCAATCTCTATAAATTAGTTGGATCTTTTCTTATCATAGTCTATTTTGATCTAAGATTGATGTTATCTTTGTGATTTTGAGTAATCCTTTGCTTAGAAGTGTAAATATCATTGATCTTTGTGATCTTTGACCTATATTTGTGCTTCCTTAGACATATATCATAGTCCTTTGAGTATTTATGCTTGGTTTTGGTAAATTTATCTTGAGTCTTAAGAATCCATAGTATTTGAGGTTAGAACAACTTGTTTTGATTAAAGGTTGGCATAATTTCATAGATCTAAGTTTATTTGTGCTTAAAATTATAAAGATAGATCATATCTACATAATTAAACACATATTGGAGCTTAGGCAAAGATTAATATCCTTTACTATTTTTTATGCAATGTTTACAAAATGATCTTAATGTACAAGTTTAATCCTTGTTCTTTATAAATATTAACCTGATACATCATATTTTAAATAGGATCCTCAATCTTCAAGCTAAAATTTCCAAGAATTCAAACTAGATCACACTTAAAGACAAGGGAACCTTTGCTTGAACTTGAGGTTCACAAAAAAGCCATGCATGATAAAGGTAGACATAAGAAATCCAAATATTTTCCAACTTCACCTCTTCAAGGTACCTTTGCCTTTAACCTTCATCTAGGTATGGCTTGGTTGGGAGGATCTTCAATCAATGTACCAAGAGTGGTACATGATCTCCCACGTAACCTTGAAAAGTATTTGCCTACGTTTAGTCCAACTAGTATAGTAATGACTGAAGAACACATTAAGTATTTCAAGGTTGATTTAAGGTTACTAAATATTGTGCATGAGGATGTAGCTTGTAGGTTATTCCCCTTTACCTTTAAATATGTTGCTTATAAATGGTTTTTGAACTTGCTTGATAATTATATTACTAACTGGGATGGTTTTACTAATGTTTTCATATATCAATTTTGTAAAATTGTTGATCCATGTATAATATACCATCAGATCACCACCATTAGGAGGGATGTAAGTGAAACCATAAGGTCATTTAATTATAGATTTCATAAAATGTATAGTAGGACCATAAAACCTTATAAACTTGATGATGTTTTAGCTTTGGAAATCTATAAAGATGTAGTGGATACCATGACCTCTATATTTTTTAAAAGATCTATTCCAATTATAAATTCATTAGCCATAGTTTATTATGAGGTAGTAACCATCAATGATCAAATTCAATCCTAGGAAAAAATGGCCTACTCTATTCCAAACATCAACCTACATATGCCCATTTTGAACATATCTCCAACAACAACCTGTTATCACTCTACAGTGCACCTAGCTTGAAGATGTGTAAAAAACACCCTTCCTTCAGCTGATACAAATAGATATTATTAGAGTGTGGATGAATATATGATGAAAATAACCTATATAGAGGCTTTGTTCCCTTAATATTTATCTTTAAAAACTAAACTATTTTGATTTTTGCGATGAAAAGGGAAAGGGAAAATTGAAATAAGAAATCTTGTCCAAATGGGGTGATGCACCTAAATGATTGATATTCTCTGAAATATTTTATAAATTGAGTAAGACACACATATTAATCTGAAATAAAACTCTACATTGAACCCTAAAGTTCAATGTTTCAAAAGAAATCCTGAAATAAATTTGCAAAGCAAATTCAAATCCTAGCTCTTCAAATGACCTATAGAGGATGTGATTTTCATAGTAGGTGTGGAAAGGACCTACAAAAAAGGAAAGTAGATGAAAATTGTATGATGGTACACAATAAAATTACACTCTATTTTTATCCAAAAAAAATATGCAGAAAAAATCTTCTTTATTTAATAAATGGTGTCAATTACAATTTTTGCTCTACTTTTAGGAATTCCCAATAAAAGGCTTTAAAAAGCCAATAAATATTTTTAAAAGCATAAAAAAAGCCAAATTGGCATGTAAAATATAAGGATTAGTCTTATTTGAGTTAAAATAAGACTAAAATCCTTTTACAATATTAAATAAAGGCTTTAAAATCTTCCAAGTCTTCAAAAATTGCATGTTCTTCATTTTTGGCATAAAATTGAGAAGTGGTGGGCCCATGTTGTCTTGTCAAAATTACTTGCATGAAAATAATTCAATAAATGAGAAGATAATTACATATTTAAAATTATTTTAATTTCTTTAAATTATTTATCTTGCATGAAAAGTATGGGAGATACACGAAACTAGTCAAACTAGTCAACTAAAGAGATTTGACCCTTAAGGACTAGTTAACTCAACTTGAGCTCAACTTGCATGAGTTGAAACTTGTGGATTGAATTTATAATGATATATCCACTTAAGAAACATATATTCCTTGTGGTAACTCCAAAATTAATTCATTTGATATATTTCAATGCCATTCTTTACTTGCTTGATTGACTAAGTAGGCCCTATTAGGCCAATTAAAACTAATACCCTATCTTCTTGCATTTGGACTACATTAAAAATGAAAAAAGATGCCATGAAACCTGAAAAAAAAATTAAATGTATCTAAAAAAAAAATCTCATCACAAGATGTTTGATTTTGATGAGAAAACACTCGTCATTCAGTCAATAGGGTTGACTAGGCCTATTTTGATCTATATTTTCCTACAAACTGACCATTTTGATTGAGCTAGTTAGGAAAATTTTGGGATTATTTATGACAAAAATAAAATTTTAATATTAATAAAAAGTCTTATTATTTGAGCTCCATTTATTATATTTCATTGAAGTGTCCTATACTTAATTTTACATGTTTTCTACAAAAAACATGATTTCTACCCTCATATGTACATATGCATACATAAAATTGAAATTTGTATAATAATATCTAAGTTTAATTGAAATTTGAAAAGGTTTCAAGTTGATTCAAGATGATTTTATAAAAATATATTTAATATTTTTAAAAACTAGTTTTTTGAGGGTTTAGGTAGGCTTTGAAGCTAAATTTTCAAAATGATGATTCATAAAGTACATACCTCTAAATAACAAAATATTTCCATTTATGTGTATCAAACTGACCCCCCTTACATCCATAAAAATATTAGTTTTCCAACCAAAACCTATAAAAATTTATCATGTGGAGAAATCTGCTTATGGGGTTTTAACTACATTCTGAGATACCTACACTTTAATAATTTTTAATAAATAAAAACTACTAAAATGGTATAAATTTTTCATTAATTATAATTAAATATGGGTAACCAAAACATAATAAAATGGTTTATCAAAACTCAACACGTGGTGAAAGATATGAGCATCTGAAGAGGAGGCTAGGAAGGGTGTCTAGAACTAAAAAATGAAAATTTCATCAAAATGAAAATAGATCTTCACATTATTAGTAATACCTAAAAAAATCATCATTGGGTCTTTAAAATGATATCAAAACACTCTGAAAGCACATTTTACTTAAAAATTCAAAAAACCCATTTTTGGCCTTTAAGCCTATTTGCTTGTAAAAGCCTGTATGAGCATGGTTTGCTTAAAATTTAGAGTTTTGACACTATTTAAAGATTTTATTATGATTTAGAAACATCATACCATTATTTCAAAACTTTTACTTAGACTTAAAAATCTTTGTGGCACTTCAAAATGATGCCTACTCCAATGGTGATCTCTAACAGACATGCTAATGACTGTTATAAAATGGCTAGTATCACTAATTTTAAAATAGCCATTAAACTTTTTCAAAATTTTATCTAACTCATAATTAATTTGTGTAAAAAATTTAAGGTCCTGAAACCACTTTTAGCTCCCAGAATGTTCAATTTTCTCTCAAAATTGATCCCTATGCATGGATTGTCTACATATTTGAGCTTGACAATGCTCTTTTGAAATGATAATGACCCACTTAAAATCTATTTTTGAAATTTTAAAATAAAATTAGTGCTTATTTAGGCCACAATTCCTTGGTTTGACCAACTTTAAAAGGCTATGATCGATTTTAGGAAAGGTTTGTATGATAGGAGTAGTAATTTGGCCTTGATAGGTCAAATTACTAACAATTTTGGAAACTTTAGAGGGTTGACCAGCATGATAGTCAAATAAATTATAAACTTTAGCTATGATAAAATTTAATATACACTGAAATAGGAAGATTTTTTGTGGGCAAAGACACAAACAAGACAACCAACACAAACAATTAGAAACATGTACATGTGTGCAATTAGAGGAATGGACAACAACAACTGAAAAGGTAAAAACAACTACTAAAAGCATGTATAGATATGCACTTCAAGGAAACCAATAATAAGAAGTCTATTATGTACAAACTAACCTCCACCTTGCTGGTCCTCCTAGATCAAATGGAAAGCTATTTGATGCACTATGGAACTTTGAAACATATTTGCTTCCTTTTGATAACTCTATTTTACAAATGAGAGCATGTATATGTTCATGTGTTGTGGATGATCCAGGTAGGCCTCTAAATTCCATTCTTAGGTGTATGGATTAAAGATATGGATCTAAGATTTAATCATTTTCCTTCCATATTCTTCTTTGTTACATCAAGACTAATATCTCTGCCTCCTTCATAGGCTAATCATGTTTTGACACATTCTCATTCAATAATTGTATTGGAAAATCAATTGGTATGCTTGGATTGGTATCTTCATTATGATCTATTTGAGGTAGGGGCTCATTGAGATTTTCAACCTCTTGGTATGGATTTAAACATGGCTACAATATTTCATTAATTTCTTCTTGATGAATAGCTACAATAGTACTCTTTACAAAACATTCTTGAATATCCATATGGATTGGAGATGGACTATCAAAATTTGCACAAAAACTCTCCAAATCATCCCAAAAATCCTCTTCATCATGATTAAATGAAAGGACATGAAATTCATTTGCAATGTTACCATTTTAAATATATTGATCACATATTTCTACCCTTTAGATGGAGTCATATGAAGGTTCTTGATTTACTATACTTGCTTCATCTTCATCTTCTATAGAGAAGGGCATCTCATCTATCCACTCAATCTCGAGCTCATCTTGTTTTGGGATCTCCAGAATAGTGTTTCTTTCTTTAAGCTCCAAAACATTGTTGGAATCCTTAAATGAATCATCAACTTGTTATTCTATCTCATCATCAAAATCTATTATCTTAAGCTCTTCAATTTCATTCAAGAAATCATGGTATAGCTATTGCCAATGATCATCTTCTTCTTGATCAATCAAGTCACCTTTATTTTCTATCTCTTTGGCTGCATCTTTTACCTCACAAAGAAGAGGTTTTTTCTCCAAAAGTGGCATGGTATATCCCTAAAAGTGTTCAATAATAAGAGAAATATCTACAGAAGTAACCATAGAAACTTGATTTTTCTCATGAGGTTGCTCTTCTTGGATCACCTTGACCTCATCTGTCTGTACTTTTATTTAAATGGCTCTCCATAAAGGAAAGGATTTAGGCTTCTAAGGAGGAAGGGATGTAGGTTGAATGATCTCTTGCTTGAATTCATCATCCTAAATGGTGCTTGATTGTTCCTCTTTCTTGCTTAATTCCATGATTTGGTTCTAAAATGGGAAAGATAAAGACTATTTTTTTACCATTTGATTTTGGTTCTCCTCCTCTTTCCTTGTCTTTAGCTCCAACTCTCTAATCTGCTTATCAATATTCTCTTGGAATATCTTCTCTTTAAAGTGGTTAATTATTCCAATAGTAGGTTATCCTATAACAATCTCTTCCTTTCTTTGATAGCTCTCTTGGATTGATCTCCAAGAAGGGAAGGTCTGAGAAATATATGAAGAACATGGCAAACTCAAAGGGGCTCTTGGAATGGTCTCCTGAGGAGGAATGGATAGCATATAAGAAGGCTATGATTGAACTTGATGTTCCTTGAGGCCTTTTAGTTTATCCTCAATGATTTCAATGTAACCAGCTACATCCATCATCTCACTAGTGAAATTGCCCCAATTTTCTCTCTCAATAGGTGCCCGTTTCTCTTTTATTTTCTACAAGGACTCTCTCAGATGATGAATTTGGTATGGGTATCTTGGCCATAATGGCTCTATGAATATAACTCTAGTGCATGTTTTTCAATGCTCACTAAAGTTTGTTTAATTGTTGGAATGGATTGGGTAGATGCAAAATGGCCATGACTAGGCTAGTAAGGGGCAATATTATGATGGATTGGTTGTTCATATGGAGGTTTTGGGTAGTACTCCTACATATATGCCTGATATAGATCATCAAACTCCTGGTAAAGATCATAGTGTGGCTGGTCATACTTATTATAGTGAGGATCATATGGATCTATACTGAAACATGCCATTTGAGACCATTAGTAAACCAAATACTGAAAGTAATCAATATTAAAAAGATACCTAATGTTCAAAACCAACTTTGAGTGCCAAAAAGTTGCACTAGTTTTTTGAATGCCTCTAAAGGCTATTGTGTAGAATGATGTTCCACTGGGCATGCCAAAAATTGTTCACTCTAGAGTGTACCTAGATTGAAGATATGAAAAACACACACTCCCTCTAGATGATACAATTGGATATGATTAGAGTGTGGTAGACACTATGATGAGAATAACCTCCAAATTTGGCTAGTTCCCTTAACATTTATCTCTAAAAACTAAATTATTTTGATTTTTGGGATGAAAAGGGAAAGGGAAAATTGAAATGGGAAATCCTATCTAAATGGGGTGATGCACCTAAATGACTAATATTATTTTAAATGTTTCATAAATTTATTAAGACACACATATGAATCTAAAAGAAAACTTTGCATTCAACTATGAACATCACTATTTTAAAAGAAGGTTTGAAAGAAGTTTGCAAAACAAATTCAATTCCTAGCTCTTCAAATAACCTATAAAGCATGTGATTTTCATATTAGGTGTGGAAAGGAACTAAAAAAATGGAAAGTAGATGCCATTTTTATTCTAGTACACAATGAAATTACACTATATTCTGATCCAAAAAACATATGCAAAAAAAATCTTCTTTATTTGATAAATGGTGTCAATTACAATTTGTGTTCTGATTTTAGGAATTCCCAACAAAATGGCTTACAAAAGCCAATAAATATGTCTAAAATATTAACCAAATCCAAATTTTCATGGAAAATATAAGTATTGGTCCTTTTTGAGTTAAAATAAGACTAAAATCCTTTTACAATATTAAATAAAGGCTTTAACATCTTCCAAGTCTTCAAAAATTGCATGTTCTTTATTTTTCGCATAGAATTGAGAAGTGGTGGGCCCATGTTGACTTTTAAACCTTCATTAAATTAAAATAATTCCATAAATTATAATATAAATCCATATTGAAATTGAGGTTAAGTTCTTGAAATTATTTATCTTGCATGAAAATCAATGGAGATGCATGAAACTAGTCAAACTAGTCAATCAAAGAGATTTGACCCTTAAAGATGAGTTAAATTAACTTGAGCTCAAATAACATGAATTAAAACTTTTGGATTGAATTGATAATGATATATCCACTTAAAAAACATATATTCCATGTGGTAACTCCAAAATTAATTCATTTGATATATTTCAATGCCATTCTTTACTTGCTTGATTGACTAATTAGGCCTATTAGGCCAATTAGGACTAATAGCCTATATTATTACATTTAGACACCCTTAAAACTAAAAAAATATTCCAT
This sequence comes from Torreya grandis, assembly GCA_037957365.1. NCBI lineage: Eukaryota > Viridiplantae > Streptophyta > Pinopsida > Cupressales > Taxaceae > Torreya > Torreya grandis. Next base: position 1,432,583 of record JARHVA010004201.1, read on the forward strand.
TAAAACTTAAAAAATACTTAAATAGACTTGGAATTTTTTTATCATCACAAGAAATTTGATTTTGATGAGAAAACACTCGTCATTCAATCAACAAGGCTGACTAAGCCTATTTTGCTCAATTTTCCTACAGATTAGCCTTTTTGATTGACTTGGTTATGACACTTATGGAATTATTTATGACAAAAATAAAAATTTATGATGAATAAAAAGTATTATTATTTGATCTCCATTTATTATATTTCATTTAAGTGTCATGTACTTAATTTTACATGCTTTAAAAAAAAATGATTTATGCCCTCATTTGTACATATCCATACATAAAATTTACATTCATGGAATAATATATAATTTTAAATTAAATTTTAAAAGGTTTAATTTTGATCCAAGATGATTTGATAACAATAAAATCAACATTTTTTAAAACTAGTTTTTTGAGGTTTTAGGCAGGGTTTGAAGCTAAATTTTTAAAATGATGATTATTAAAGTACATAACTCCAAATAATACAATATTTAAATTTATGTGTATCAAAATTCCCCCCTAACATCCTTAAAAATATTGGTTTCCTATCAAAAATATATAAAAAATTATCACATGGAGAAATCTGCTTGTGGAGTTTTGACTTCATTCTGAGCTACCTACACTCTTAATGATTATTCATAAATAAAAACCACTAAAATGGTCTCAATTTTTTCATTAATTATAATTAAATATTGGTAATTAAAATATACTCAAATCATTTGGCCAAAATCCACATGTGGTGAAAGACATGAGCATCTGAACATAAGGCTAGGAAGGGTGTCTAGAACCGAAAAACTAAAAATTTCATCAAAATGAAAATAAATATTCACTTATTCTAAATTATAGAAAAAATAATCATGGAGTATGTACCATACTATCAAAACACTCTAAAATCACATTTTTCTTAAAAAGTCAAAAACCCCCTTTTTGGCCTTTATGCATGTTTGCTATCAAAATCATGTATGAGAATGGTTTGATTAAAATTTAGATTTTTTACACTCTTTAAAAGTATTATTATGATGTAAAAACATCATCCCATGATTTTCAAACTTTTACCTAGACTTAGAAACCTTTGTGGCATTCTAGAATAATGCCTACTCCAATGGTGATCTCCAACGGACATGCTAAGGACTGTTATAAAATATCAAGTATATCCACTTGTATAATGTCCATGAAACATTTTCAAAGGGTTATCCAACTCATAATTACCTTGTGCACAAAATTTTAGGTCTTGAAACCACTTATAGCTCCCAAAATATTCAATTTTCTCTCAAAATTGATCCATATGCATGGATTGTCTGCATATTTGAACTTGGCAATGCTATTTTGAAATGATAATGACCCTTTTAAAATTCATTTTGACATTTTTGACCAAAATTAGTGCCTTTTTAGGCCACATCCTTTGTTTGACTAACTTTAAAAGGCTATGACCGGGTTTAGGAAAGTTTCATATGATATAAGTAGTATTTTGGCCTTGATAGGTCATAATTACTAACACAAATAGAATATTCCAACCTTGAACCAACTTCCAAATCTAAATAAATTTATCTGAAGTCATGTTTCTCTTAATCAAAACTTAGGATTCTTGAATCATCCTACTGATGGCTTCAATGCAAATGGTCAAAGAGATTTAATACTATCTACTAACAATAACTAGGTGCACAACTCTGAAACCCTCAATAATGAGAATGAGTCTATCTTGAAAATGGTCAAAAAATTAAGCATTGATTTCCTTTAGTTTAAAAAATATGTAGGCAATACTGGAGATAGATCTAGTGGGAACTTTTCATTTCAAAGGTTCAATAGGCCAAACATTAGATTTTAGAATGATAGTTTCCATAATAATAAGAATAATGAACCACATTCTAGAAATATGAATATGGACATTAATCTTATTGAGATTGCATTACTTGATTATTGTAAAGTGTATTTCAAAACCAAACATGGTGAGATTGATTATATAGAATTTTGCAAGGATTTTGAGGCTTTTAAATAAGAATTAGACACATTTGAAGTGGTCCCTAACAAGGATAGTGGTGCAGGTACTTCAAGATCTAAGCCTACTAATCAAACTTTCATGGTGGAAACTTTTGGTTTCCCTTTTCAAGAGGAGAATAAACCTAATGAGATCCTTAAGGAGATCTAGGCCTTCCAATTTTTTTTAAAGAAGACTTATCCCTTGAGGAATATAGAGTAGAAGTAGCCCTTGACTACCTCAATGGCTCCAAATAACTTTGGAACTCCTCCTGACACTTCTTCAAGAAATAACCAAGAGCCACCCAAAGGGATTACCTCTAAGCTCAACAATAGTATTCCTAGTTCTTATAATAAAATTGGATATAAAATAGCTGAAGATATGAAGATGATAAAGGCTAACATCACACTACATGAATTGACATAGATTACAAAATAAAGGGACCTCTTACTGGAATCTCTGTCAAAGAAACCCAACAAGCCACCCAAGGTTGACCATGCAAATTTGATTGTATACAAAGCTAAGGTAGAGTCTCCTCTTTTCCTACTCACTTTTATGATGTTTGGTAAGAATTTACACAATTACTTATTAGATTCTGGAGCATTTACCAATATCATGCTAGTAGTTATTTGCAAATAATTTGGATTGATTCCTATTAAGTCTAATAGAGTTATAACTCAGTTCAATAAATATAGATTAAAGGTTGTTGAAGAGATATTAAATGTTCACATGCAATTGGACTCTAAGCCTAAAGTGCATCAATTTATTGATATCCAAGTTATTGATATTCCTGATGTGTATGGAATCTTATTAAGTAGGGAATGGATCAAAGCTTTGAATGGCTATATGTCCATAGATTGTTCACATTTGTGGCTACCTTGGAAGGGAATCCCAAACTAGATCAAGGTTGAGAGAGAGCCAAGGATGAAACACATGATCATTGAGTACAATGTAGTGAATGAGAGGGTCAATAATTGACTCAAATTTAGGGGGTTTCATCTTGGAGACTGCAAAGGTATATGATCCCAAAAGTACTCGTGTTATTCCTAGGCTATGGAAATTACATTTTGATGGTACTAGGTGTTATGTTAGATCTATTGGTAAGAAATATCATGCATCTTATATGCTCTAATTCCCTTTTACTAACAATCTTGTGGAATATGAAGCCCTTATCCTAGGTTTACAATTTGCTATAAAGAATAAGGTTAAAGAACTACTAGTTTAAGGGGATTCAAAACTAGTGGTCAACCAAGTAAGGATCAAATATCAATGAAATATCCCATACCTTAAGAGGTATAATTTTAGGGTCTAGAATATCATTGAGTCATTTGATCCTTTTAACATTGTATCCATCCCTAGAGAAGAGAACCAATCTATTGATGAGTTGGCATCTGCTGCAGCCAACCTCATGCCCAGCTAGGACTCACTGAACTTTAGCATTGAGATGATACCCTATCCTTTAGTCCCTAACAATATGAACTATTTTTAGGTCTTTAGTGATGATCAATAGATATTATATTTCATAACTAATTTTGGAGCATTTGACATCATTGATGAGACTAATAAAAATGCACTTAAGAAGGACAAATTTGATGGTAAGGTCATTCAGTTGAATGATAATAAAATCCCCAAAGGCATGATTGCCTTAGAGATAATATTTGACCAAGATAAACTAGTTGAGGTTCCTAAGATTCCGAAGGTAAGTGGGAATGACTATAATTCAATAGATCTTGGTCCCTAAGACCAACCCCAACTGGTGAATGTGGGAAAATCTTGCACTAATATTGAGAATAAGAAGGCCAAATAGTTGCAAACAAAATATAAGGATTTCATAGCTTGGTCTTATGATGACTTGAAGATCTTTAATACAAGGGTCATCACCCATACTATATCCCTTAAATAAATTTGTAAGCCCTTCAGGTAAAAACAAAGACCAGTGAACCCTATCCTAGAACCAATGATCTTTAAAGAGGTCAAGAGATTATTAGATGCTATAATTGTGTTTCCCATCAAGAATTCTACCTAGGTGGCTAATTTTGTGCTAGTCAGGAAGAAGAATGGTGAGATTAGGCTATGAATTGAACTTATGAACTTTAATAAAACATTTGAGAAGGATAATTATCACCATCCTTCTCTTGACCAAGTTATACAAGTTATTTTAGTTTCAGCCATGATGTCTTTTCTTGATGGCTTTTCAAGATATAACCAGGTGTTGGTTGACAAACAAGACAAGATGAAGACAACCTTCACCACTAAGTGGGGGACCTTTGCATACAAGAGAATTCCCTTTGGGCTAAAAAATGTAGGAGATATCTTTCAAAGGGATATGGACCATGCCTTCAAAGTCCATATTGGTAAGTGTATTATTATATATATGGAAGATCTAATAGTTTTTTCTAAAAATAGGGAAGATCACTTTATGCACTTACAACAAGTTTTTGAGAGATGTAGAAGGTATAGAATCTCTTTAAACCCTAAGAAAAGCATCTTCTATGTTACTGAAGGCAAATTGTTGGGTTATGTTATAACTAATGATGGGATCTCTATAGATCATAAAAGAGTGGTTGTTATATCTAGGATAGAACCTCTAGACAATAGAAAAGAGATAAAGTCATTTTTGGCAAGATAAACTTTGTAAAAAAGTTCATTTATGGATTTTCAGAGATTGTCAAGCCACTAAATGACATGATAAAGAAGGATGACAATGTCACTTAGAATTAAGAATGCAAGAAAGCATTCAATAACATCAAAAAAGCCAGTATCCAAGCTCTAGTCATGATAAGTCTTGACTTTTTAAAGGACTTATACCTCTATTTTTTCCCCTCTGACCATACTATGGCTATGGTTCAAACTCAAAAAGTTGATGGATGTGATCACCCAATAGATTTTATGAGTACTAACTTTAAAAATGCTATATTGAACTATCCATTGATTGATAAGCAAACATATTGATTAGTTAAGGTAGTAAAGAAATTTAGGCACTATATCCTTAGAAATAAGGTGCACGTTATTTTACCTAACCCTAACACAAAGCTTATGTTGAGCTAGAATGAGCTTGGAGAACGTAGAGGTAATTGGATGTTAGTAATGTAGGAGTATGACATAGAAATGAAAATGACAAAATTGGTAAGTTGCCAAGGTCTGATCCAAATGATTGCTAATACCAGCCCTAGGTTAAATATTATGTAAGTTGATCAGCATAACTTTCATGCTAGTGAGTGGTATGATTCCATCATTGATTTACTAATCCATGGTACCTATCTTGTAGGACTGATAAGTAAAAAAATAGGGCTCTAAGTCTCAAATCAGCTCATTATTTGATTAATAATGGAGTCTTATATAGGGAAAACTTTGAGGGAGTCTACTTAAGGTGTGTCTTGAGAGAGGAAGTTGCTCACATCATGACTACCTTTCATGAGAAGTTTGATAATGGACATCCATTAGGGAAGACTAATGCACATAATATTCTTAGAGATGGCTACTATTGGCCAAGTATCTTCAAGGATGCTCACAAACATGTGAGGGAATGCCACTCTTGCCAGATTTTTAGCATCAAGGAGCCTAAGGCAATAATGCCTTTATAACTAGTCATGGTTGACAAACCATTTGCTCAATGTGGGTTGGAATTTTTAGGAGTGATCAAATCTAATTCATTTAAAGGTCAAAAATATATCTTGACTACCATATATTATTATACAAGGTGGGCTAAAGCTATAGCCACCAAATGATGTAGGATAGAGGAAGTGATCAATTTCTTGGAAGAGAAAATTTGTTCTAGATTTGGAACTCCAGTATCTTTAATGTGTGAAAATGGGTCTATATTTACATCCACAGAGATGACTGAATGGGATTATGATAATGAAAATTTTCTAAAGTTTTCATCTAACCATTATCCCCATGGGAATGGAGTCTTTGAGTCTACCAATAAGAATTTGATGAAAGCAATCAAGAAGTCTACTATAGACAAGTGTAGGACTTGGCACAAGCTGCTCAAGTATGAACTATGGGTAGATAGGATAAGGATTAAGCAATCCTTGAAGGCATCACCTTTTCTTTTAGTGTATGTCTAGGAACCCATCTTTCCTATCACTCTTAATTTTCCCACATATAAATTCATGTAGAAATATATGAAATAGGGCCATGAGCTCACAAATTCAAGATTATTAGACATCATTTAGAGGGAGGATGCAAGGGAGAAAGAATTTATTGATTTTAGAAGGCATCAAACCATATTGAAAAGATGGTTTGATAAAATATAAAAGATCAAGGTGTTCAGACAAGGGGATTTAGTTCTCCTTTGAGATAAAGAATCTGAGCCCAAGGGCAAGCATGGAAAATTAACACCTTTATGAATTGGCCCATATCATATTGTAGAAAAACTAGGGAATAACACCTTTAAGCTCAAATATATATAATGAGTAGAGTTCACATTGCCCACCAATGGGAAATACCTCAAAAACTACTTCTCTATTGCTCCTCTCGAGGTCTTTATGGAGTAAACTATAATATGGTTAGAGTTAGTGTAGGTAGGCTAGTTATTTATTTCCTTCCTATCCCTTATTTCTATATAAGCAAATACATGTGTATTTTATTTTCTTCTACTTGTTTATTTTATTTCCTTATTCCTTGGTTCTAATAAGTCCTTTTGGACAATAATAAGCTCAAAGTTTATTCAATTTACTTAAAACCCCAAGCTTCAAGAATGTGGGTGTGAACCTAATACATATTCTAACCATGGATATGATATATAATTCCAATGTTGTGATTTAAATAAACTGGTGAAGAGTAACGAATGGGTTAATTGTTTTATGACAACTTAGACATTGTCTTGACCTAAACTTTATTTGAAGAAAATTTTCACTTGTAACATGAAAACTTAATTTATTAAAGCACAGTCATGCTTGCACTTAATAAACATACTTTCATGGGATAATGGTTTTATCCATAGGTGATTCTTTGAAGATTTAACACTTGACCAAATCCTTAAACCTTGCTTCCCTAGTTCCCAACCTTGCTAAAAGCATAAAAGTTCTATAAAAAAGAGAGGATACAATGCAAAATCAAAAAACTTTCAACCATAGGTGATTGTAGTAATATCCAATGGGGATATGGATGCTTGGTTGGAAATGGAGCAAGCCCTTAAGAGGCACCAAAGGTATCTTTATTGGGGCTATGGATGCTTAGTTGGTAGTATAGAAATGCCCAAGGCTTCCCTAAACTAGAACCATGTATCTTAACAAATATCTAAGCATGCTCTAAATCAGTGTTAATGATTAAAGATATGAAACCTAAAAGTTGTCTCTTAAATCTCATGGCAAATAGTAAGTTGAATCTAAGCACACACATAACATGGCTATGTCTTAATGTTTGATCCTAATTTTACAAGTGTAAGATTTGTTTCAACCATGAATTGATGTAGATAATGATATGGATCAAATAGAGTGGATGACTTAGTTGTTTATCTTAACCAGAGTCTCTAGGTTCTAACATATTGCTATGTTTCCCCCAAAAGTCACCATTTATTGAGGTCAACATACCCCCATTTTTTAAAATTAAAACCCTTGAGGTATTTTGAAGCTTATCCCTAAAAACATGACCTATTTTGAACATCATTAGAATTTGAAGATCATCCACTTTTGACAAAAACTAGCTAATTGAGTTGTGTTTTGCTTTAAACATGCCTAACATTACTAATGATTGGTATTAATGTATTTAAGTTATAGGTTCCATTATTTCCTTGATCATGGATTCATGTTTTAAAACCTTGGTAAAAACTATCAGTTCAAATTTAAATTTGGAAAGAATTAATTGGTGGGAGCATTTTAAATTTATTTTGGACTTGAGTAAAAAGTTTGTGTTTAAAGCTTAGTCATGTTTTTTAACACAACTAAGACTTTAGCCAAAATATTTGGTTCCCTTTATTATCTTCCTAGTTATTTCCTTATTGTTTCTAACAGGAGTCTAATATTTGGTTTTATAGGGTCCCTTTTATTTTCTAACATGATCCTCATGTTATCTTTTTACCCTAAAGTTATAATACTGAGGCCCTAACATATTTATTAATATGAATGAGACCTTAGCCTTAACACTTTATCCTAAGCCTTTAATTTAGTCCAGAGTTCTAACTTAATTTCTATACATTTTTGTAGATCCAACAGCCCATACTTCATCATGAGGCATGATCCAATGGAGTGAAGAAGACCCAGGACTTAACTTTAAAAAAATTACAACTCACAAATCTAAGGGACCATGCTTCATCATGGGGCATGATCTAATGTAGCAAGGAAGACCCATGTCTTAACTTAAAAAAATATATAACTCCAAAGATCCAATGATTTATGCTTCTTCATGGAGTTTCGATCAAATGATGTGAATAAATACTGATAAAGCTGAGCACTTAGTCCTTTGGACCTATCATGTTTGATCGACAAGATCATGATCAATAGTTCTCACTTCATCATGGATCAAATATTAGATGGAGTGAAGACATCATTATAAATTCAAAATATTAGGATCTCCATAGAGTTTCCACACAGTATTCCTATGTTTAAAGATTTAAAAGCAAAGGAGCCTGCATGATAAAAAAATACTAATCATGCACAAGCTCTTGAATCATGATCAAATGGATTTTTATTCATCATGATTCATTATCCAATGAAGAAAATTAAGTTTTATATCTTGGGAGACCCTATAGAGGTGCTAAGTGACACTCTTGTATTGGGATATAGGAATTTGATGAGCTTAAATTTGATGTTCACGTGACTGTTATTTGATACTCGTGAGGATGTATTTAACATATGTACTACCATAAAATTTAAGCCCATCAAACTATAATATTCACTATCTTAAATTCAAAGTTTGAATGACCATCATTAGATGTTTGTGAGGATGTATTTGACGTCTACGATACCGTCACATTTAAGCTAATAAATTATTTTTCTCAAGACTAAGATGTACTCCAAAATGTTGCTATAAATATCATAAATTACCTTGTAGACCTATGGGAGTTTTTAAACGATGATAAAACACTTAAAATGCTTGAACTACAAATATTTAAATGATCTTATGGTTCAAATATACGCAAAATTAATTTATTCTAAGTCTATATCTTAAGGTCCCCATTGCATTTTGTTCAAATGCCATGAACCTTAGGCTAGAGACTTATACTAAGTCTTATTTAAAAGGATATTTGTGACATTAAACTTACCCCAAATTATTTTAACCAAAGGTTTTCGTGTGTTTATTAATATAATAAATCCCTATGTCAAATTTCAATGTTTGATCCTTATATCATTTTGACCCTTTTGAGCCTGTTCTATGAGCTTAACATAAATATTTTAGCCCAAATTAGGTAGCATAAAATATGACCTAAAATATTTAAGCCATGGTCTCTTTGTATAAATTTAAGAGACTTAGGTATAAACATTTTATCCTAAAGTTCATTTCATGTTTAATAAACACAAAATGAACCTTGGCCTAAGGTATTTAAACCTAACTCCCCATCTAAGTTCTTTGATTTAAAGATTAGTATAAAATGATTTAACCTAAGTCTATTTGTGTTTATTAATATGAAATAGACTTAGGTAAAAACGTTTTTAGCCTATGTTCTTGTATGTCTATGTGCTAACTTAAAGCTCATGCGTCTTTGTAGATCCTATGGCTTGTGCTTCATTGTAGGAGGATGATCCAATGGTGCGAAGGTGTTGATGAATTTTAAATAGAGCTCCATGAGCCTATGGGCTCAACATGTGGCAAACATAGATTTAAATTATGACTAACAAAGGTACTAGATTTTGAGAGGGATATAGAGGTGCCAAATGGCATAACCACATGACTTAGTACAAGGGGAACTAGTAAACAAGTAAGATCTCAGATCACAATCGATGACTCTTTCTAATTTAGGATTTTAACCTAATGGTAAAAATCAAAAAGGCATTTTTAAAATGCTAGTGGCTAGTTCTTCAAAATACATTTATGAAAAATTCTATGAAAGGTTCCAAATTGATGCCACATAAGCACCATGTAAGAAAAAAATGCCAAAAAAAATATCTGGTGTGCCTTAGAATGCAAAAGTATAAAGGCAAAAGTCTAAATCAAATCTGAATCATGTATGAGAAAAAATCTAAATGAGCTACCACCATTAAAGCTTCGAAGCCCTAAACTTGCATGAAAGGACCCTAAGTAAACTTTGATTAGTTACAATGAATTCAAAAGAAGCTTAATTATGTTATTTAGTGAGAAAAATCTAACCAAAGACCCTTTTCAATCTAATTGTGAAGAATTTGTATGCATAGATGCCATGGTAGTTCGAAGACAAAAATTAAGATATGAGATATAACTATACCTATCTATAGATAATGAATGAAAGGTTTTCAAGGATACGGAGCTAGATTTCACAACCCTGATTAATGGAAACAAGAATTGGTTTGATATCTTCTAGACCATAGAGGAGCTAAAACCCATCACAAAGGAGGAGTAGAGAATTTACATGTTTATCAAAAGGCACTATGACCTACTTGTAATTCAAATGGCTAGCCTCCATACAACTGCTAAACCAAAGGTACTTCACTGCATTAATATCCTTGCTCCAATTTTCATTGATTGTAAAATTAATGGTGATTGGATTATCCATGAGGGAAGCTATAGGAGAGTATCCTACATTACCCCAATAGCCTTTGATAAATACTACAAGCTCCCAAAACCCCATGTGGACTTGCCCACAATCAAAGGATGGACCCCTGAACATGACTTAGACAACATCTTCATACCATGGTTATTCTAAAAGAACCATCTATTTTGGGACTTTTAGGGAAAGATACCTATTGTATAGTTTAGAGAAGGGATTATGGTAATCATGAGCCTATTAAATAGAGTATTTGGATCCCCTATCACCACTTATGTCAATAGGATCTAGGTGTCTTACATCTACTTTATGGTATAAAAGAAGCTCACTCCTCCAATAGGGGATATGATCAATATTTTCCTAGGGAAATAATTCAATTCTATCAAAAGGAAGATAAACAAGTAGTTTTAGATGATGTCTTATCTACTAGATGCCCTACTAGCTTCTACCAAGATCCCTAACATCAAGAACTAGTCTCCTGATGGTAGAACCACCATCTCCCACCACTAATCAAAGTTGCACATCGTTAAATATAGACACCATATGCAATTTATAAGTTACTATGTCTATCCTATGTTAGTAGAGGCCATTAAAAGGATTCCCATGCCCAGGATTCTCCCTTTGATCAAGAAGTATGTGGAGCTAATGGGTGATATCTAGTTTTATCCATATTACATAGTTATCAAAATTAAAGGAATTTTGACCTAGTCCTATAGGTTACCTATCTACATAAATTTAGTCTCAATTCCTTCATGGTATTGATGGATTATGAAAGGAGAAAAGGAAGGGTACCCTCTATCCCTTTCCTTTGACAATAGGAAGAAAAATTTACAAAATTGGAAGTAGGTAGACACCATGTCTAGGTATATGTAATATTTTAAATTTCAATTAGATGATCTCAGATAGTGGGATCCTAATAATGTATTATTCCCACATTTGAAAAACAAACAAATGTCCAAACCAATCTATGATCATGAATTTGACACTCATGACATCTTTTACATAAAGGCCAACAATTTTGAGGAAGTATTGGCCATGTTTAAGGGAACCAACCTCAATCTTGTATATATATTGACTACTAATAACAAATTATTAGGGGATATATGGAAGATGCATCCCCTTTAATACCATTTATTTTTTAGACCTTTTAGGTCACCCTAAGAATAACCCCAATTGGGTCCACCATAGCCCTAAGCCCTAATTATATAGGGCACTGGTAAGGAGAAGTTAGAAGAGAGAATGGGTGAGGGACCTTCATCTTCATCTCTTCCTAACAAACCACCATCCTTAGTTGATCATTTAGATATGATTTACCTTGAGACTGATGAAATAGTAGAGGATGCCCTTAAGGTCTTTATAGAGGCATATAGCTCTAAGGAAGAAGAAGCATAGGTTGAAGAAACTCAAGTTCAAGTAGAGCAAGTTAAGGGAGAGAAAGGGAAATAAATATCCCTTAACATAGTCCTAGTGACACAGCAAGAAAAGAGAAAGGCATAGTTGGCATTGGTCCCTATTGGATCAAAGAAGAGGCCAAAGTTGACTATAACTCATCCCACAAGTGAGATTAACTTATTCAGTGAAGAGTTCCCCATTCATGGACCAATCATCCCTAATTGGTTCATGTATGGAAAGCTATAAAAGATCCCTTCCCACTCCTTCTCTTGGGCCTTGACCCAATATATCAATGTTGATGTATAAGAAAAAACCAAGCTGTGGATAATGGATTTAATGAAAGAACAAGAAGAAAGAATAATTATGACTACCACAGGCCTATAGGATAAGATGGATACTCTAATATAATTAAGTAGCATAAAGATAGAGGTCCCACAACATCTAAAATTCATAGAGACATCCACCATGGTGTAGTTCAATCTAGAGATAATTGGATTAGAAAGGGTCATAATAAGGAAATCCATGGTAGGAATTGGAGAGTTCACTTTCCATAATTTTGAGCCCTTTATAGGTTTAAACCCAATTAGAGTGAAAAAAATTGGTGAGGCTCCTATCCATGAGAATGATATTTAAATCCTATCCTCTAGAGGCTCACAATGCCCAAAATAGAGCTAGCATCAAGAGTATGAAATAGAGGATTAAAAATTTAGAAAAGGAAAAAGAGAAATTAAAGACATATGGCATTTTATCAGTGCTTGATGCCATAATAAACATGTTTTAAGAATCAATCTTTAATATGTTTGATTCTTTGAAATCAATAAATATGAGGAAAGATGCCTTAAGCTAATAAGGTGAGGTGGAAAAGGGATTAATAATAGAGTGGTAGGAGGTAGAGACTAGGATAAGGGATCTCATTATAATTTTGATTAGGAATAGGATTCCTAAATTCAAATATATTTGCATGGCTCACTTGAATGCCATATTGGGAATCATTGTGGACAAGACACAAAGTCTAATTACATGGATAAGGAATTTAGACAGACTTTTGGCTAATGATAAAGAATTGAGCACTAGGATTAAGTATCTCTTAGTCATTATGTCTGCCAATCTTATGAAGACTATACTCCTGGGGATTATTGATGATGTAGATTATAAACATAGAGTCACTTTAGTGATGAATGAAGTAAAGGGCATAAGCTAGGGTAATTAGGCAATGATAATGGTAGGATTTATGGCATGATCTTCATGATAGAGGAAAATATTTTATAAGCTAGGTTATGGCTATAAATGATAGGTGTTTAATCTAGAATTTTCACTTTTATGACTAAGAAGAAATAAAGAGATAAAAGTTGCAAAAAAGGGTAAAATAGATATTGTATAAAAACTTGGTAGAAATGTGCACATGAACTAGATGAGATGGATAAATATTCTTTTCTAGGGGAGGATGACCTGCATTAGAAAGTACTCAAAGAAAGCTTATTTTTTAGACAAAGAGGAAGGGTAGATTGCCTAACTGGTGCTAGATCCAAGAAAGCATGAGTTATCTATGAAGGTTCTCAATCCACACTTGTAAAACAAGTTAATGCTAAAAGTAGATGAATGAAATAAGGAAAAACAAAAGTAAATAAGATAAACATTTTGTTAATGTAAGCTAAAGATCTAATAAACCAAAAAAGAGATGTTAATTTAATAAATGAATGTTCTATTTTTTTTTGATCTATTTTGTTCTGTCTTGGTATAGAAAAAGGGAAAATATTGTATATTCAAGGGTTTGGTTAAATGGTAGAAATATGAGGGTCTTGGGTTAGATGGCTAACCATAGGTGGTTATAAATAACCATAATCAGTTAGGAAACTATCAAGAGTTCTTGGAAACCATTTATGGTTACCTGCTAGGACTGGGAAAGTTAGAAAGGTCTATGGGTAAAAGGGTGAGATCAACAAAATCTAATGCATAAGGTCTACTCAAGATCTAAGAATGATAATGTGAAGAGATGAGTGCTCATAGATGAGGTCAGAGGTTAGATAAGAATGATTTAAAGAGGTAAGATCTAGATAGGAATATCCAAGAAGAATGAAGAAAGATAAATGAAAGCAATCCAATGCTTACCTGATCTGGAATCATTTTGGTAGCATAATAGTGTGTAAAGGAGAGCTAGAATAAATTCATCAGAGGTTCAAGTTGGTGGCTAATGGAGAAACCTACATGAAGAATCTTCAAATTCCTGGAATACTTGAGTACCTATATGAAGATAGCCTAAATATAGAATTGGGATATTGATTTGTGGATCTAGTTCTCCTCTTGCTCACTTCCTTTTATAAGAAAAAGGTGATAGAGTAAGAAGGATAAATATGATGAGTAATGAGGTATTGTGATGTGTTAGAGGATGAGGTGGATTAAAATATTATATTTTTTTCTTGATTACCTTAGGAATAGTTGGTGATGAGTTACCATCTTTGAGACCTAACCGTCGATGGTTAGGGTAACTATCAATGGTTACACCTAACCATCGATGGTTAAGGTGTTAAGAAAAAGTGGGTTTTAAAGAGGGTTAAAGGGTGGATAAAAAGGTATTAGCTAAAAATAGTGAGTTGATTTTGATAAGTTTAGCTAACTTGGACTCAAGGTGGGCCAGGAAAAGTTAGATGAATAGGTCATTTAAATGTTTAAGTGTAAAATAGATGACCAAGGCACTTTGACAACTAGAATCAAATGTGTGGTTTTCTATTGTCTACATTTTTCCTCTTTTTATTATATGAATTGTATCTACAAGCTATAAAACAAAAATAGATCATGCGCTTGAAGTTTGGTTGAAGTTTTATTTGACCTAAGTATGGGAAGAGTTCCCACTTAAACTAGGAGATGATGAGGAAAAGTTGAATCAGGTTGGGGTTTGATGAATGGTGTATAATTAGTCACAAAGGTGAGTGATAAAAAGATGGTTCAAAGCTAGGCATTTATAACTCAAACATGTGAACAAGATGTGATAGCCAAGATCACGTAAGGACTAAAGATGACAATATTGATAAAAATAAGCTCAATGTTGAGAATATAGGTGACCAATGGACCACGTGACTATATTGTGATGGTTGGATATACTTGTTAGCATTATAAGAAAATTGGATTGGTGTCTATGTGGGTACCTAAATTTAGAAGTGATCCCATGTGTGGGTATTTAAAATTGGAAGTGATCTTGTGGAAGACTCCAATGTTTTGGTCATGCACTAACTGTAAAATGTTCAAATGTTTGAATAGTCAACATGGCAAAGTTAGTTAGTGTGGTCAAAAAGACCATGGTAATTATGTCACAAAAAGATGCAAAAGGTTTGGATCAAAATTTTTAATGTTGAGATGGATGTGGTGTAATGGTTCAAGGATAATGTTTAATGGTTCATGGTTGAAAAGAAAGGGATGGTCAAGTTGACTCCAGATGCACTAGCCAAATGAACACTACCTACATAGTTCTATGGACATAGTATCCAACAAAAACTTTAGGCCAAATGTAGTTCTTGTTCTAGGATAGTGATGTGGATAAAAGTGATCTCTAAATGGTCAAAAAAGGTGGAGAAAAAATAATCTCCAAATTATTGATAAAAAAAGATGGGTAGAAAGATAATGATCAATGGTTGGGTGAAAGACATGTTGAAAAAGGGGTGGTCGAGCTGACTCCATATGCACTAGGAAAGTGGATGTTGCCTACATAGTTTCACGGACATAGGATCTAACAATAAATTCAGGCTGTATCTAGTTTTTATTCTGATTAGATGATTGTTAAAAGAGGAAGGAAGAAGGATAAGAGTAATCTCCAAAAATTTTGGGGAAGGAAATTTCCCAAATAGGTTGAGGTGGTTATCAAATTAGTTTCCCCAATTTGACATAACAGATGGTCTAGGTTTTGTTGAAGGTAGTTTTGGTTCGTATTGAATAAAGTGGGTTGATAAAGGGGTGGAGAGTAATACTCTACAAGAACTAAGTGATGGAGAAGGAATCTCCAAGATAGAGGCCTTGTTTGGTTTGTGGGTTAGGTTATGAAAAGGTGAAATGTGGGAGAATTAAGAGATGCATGTTTCCAATAGTCAACAATAGAAGGGAAAGAAAAGAAGGATGATGCCTTTTCATTGGTAAAGGCAAAAAACATCATCAAATTTAGGTGGGGATTAATGAATGTTAGCCTTTTGAATGCTTCACATAATCATACATTGGTTGATAAAATTGCATCTTGATCACATTGTATCTAGTAAGCTCAAAATCAGTTGATTCATAGAGAATGGAAGAAGGGGAATAAGTGGTAAGTGAATGGTAAATTGGTGAATAGGAAAGATAAACTTATGTGGGCAAGCTTACCATTTT
This sequence comes from Torreya grandis, assembly GCA_037957365.1. Taxonomy (NCBI): domain Eukaryota; kingdom Viridiplantae; phylum Streptophyta; class Pinopsida; order Cupressales; family Taxaceae; genus Torreya; species Torreya grandis. The sequence continues at coordinate 1,448,942 of JARHVA010004201.1, forward strand.
TATAGGTGACTTAAGAACCAAATTTAGATAAGCCCATGTCTTATGCTGAGTGTAGACTGATCAATGCCTGAATTTTATTGAAGGGAAAGTTGATTGTAGCTTTCTTGGGATGTTTATTTTGTTTTTGAGAAAGGCTCTATTTGTGCTTTTGAGAAGTTTATGAAGCTAATCGATGTGATAAGATTCAAGGAATTACTTTTAATATATATATATATATATATATATATATATATATGACTTATCCATCCTTTGAGGGAGTGGTCTAAGTTTCTAATTTTTGGTATCCATCCTTCAAGGGAGCAGTCTATCTTTTAAGTAATGTTCAAGAAATGGGATAGCTATCCTTCAAGGAAGTAGTTTATAGAATGCTAGAAATTTTGTAACCCAGATGATATATTTTGTTATCCTAAATAGTTTGAATGCTAGTTTTAGACATGGACAAGTCTAATGAGGCTTAAAGGTGTACCTTTATGAGGGAAAACTTTTAGCACAAAAAGGTAGTGGATGGTGGAAAAGAATGGGTTTTCATAGACAAAAGACCATGGGATTTCATCTCATAAAAGACAAAAATCACCCATGAGAACCATGCTATGGTAGAGCTGGGGTACCCATATTCAGGATTAGGTAATAATTGTGATGGATAATCATATGGTTCTATTTTAATTGAGTTGTCCTCAAACTTAGAGGAAAAAGGGAGTGTGAGGGTATAAAATCTCATGAATTAAGGGACACACTTAATTTAGAAAAAAAGGTGAGTTCAATCCTCATTTTAACAATAAAAAGGATGTAGATGCAAAGCATGGAGAGGCTTAGGTTCTAGTTTGCCTTCAAGGGAGGACAAATGATAAGCTCTTGATCCATACTTATGGGTGATGATGTAGGGTCCAAGCCAATTAAAGGTAAACTTGCCTCTTTTACTTTTCTCCATGTTAGTGACATGTTAGTTCTCTTTGAGGATAAGTTATCCAATTTTGAATTCTCACTCTCTCAAATTTTTGTTATAGGTATGTATAATGTGTTCTTGGTAGACACAAAGGTGGTTAGGGGCTGTGAGGTGATGTTCATCAAGTATCTCTAGTTAGGAAAAATGTTCTTGATGATAGTCACTTTCAAAAATAATGTCTTGAAATGATATGTGAAGAGAGGGAATTTTTACATTAAGAGATAAGACTCTCAAGGTTAAGGTGGTTTGGAGACCTATCACTAGGGATTGATACTCAACCATGTTGTTGGTACACTCATAGTCAAGTTTGGAAGAAAGAGGAATGGGTTCTCCATCAAAGGGAATGATAAGAACTATGACACCCCCACCATGTTGGTATTTAGATCCATCAAAGAATAGGGTCATTTGATAGGTGATGTCTTCTGAGATAGAGTCACAATAGACTCATCTAGAAATGTAAGAAGAAGGTGTTGATTTTCTAGTAAATGGTCTTTGGCCAATTGGTTAGCAATGACTTTCCCTTTGATTAACTTTTGTTGGAGGAACTCAAGGTCAAACTCAGTGAGGAACATGAGCCACTTAGCCATATGCTAGTTTTGGTATGGTTTAGAGTGCATATACTTGACGGGGTTAGTGTTGGTGATGATGTAGGTTTTATGATTAAAGAGGTAATGACAAAGTTTGGTAGCTATGAATATGAGGGCAAGTTAAAGCCTCTCTATATGGGTGTATTGAGTCTCATACTCTATAAGTGTTTGACTGATATAGTAAATAACTTGATCCTTGTTTTATTCATCCTAGTGTACAAGCATTGCCCTTAGGGAATGCTTAGTGTCAGATATATAGATGTATAAGGGTTAAACCTCCTTATGAGGGGTGAGAGTCAGTGGAGAAAGAAGGTATTCTTTAAGTGAATCAAAGGCCTTCTAATAGTCTTTAATACACTTAAATGAAGTGTCTTTCTTAAGTAGATGGTGGAAAGGTTGACATCTATCAGATAATTGAGAGATGAAATGGTGGATGGATTGGAGTTTTCCTTGTAGGCTATGGAGTTATTTAAGGTGGGTTGGAGGTGGCATATCAAGTATGGTTCAAACCTTGGTAGGGTCTACTTTGATTCCTTAGAGAGAGATGATGAAGCCAAGGATTTTTTTAGATAAGACCCCCAAAAATACATTTCTTGGGATTTAGTCTAATGTGAAAATGGATGAGGCATTTAAAGATGATGGTGAGAATAGTTAGGTGGTCCTTGTGATGTTTAGATTTTCTAAGGAGATCATCCACATAGTCCTCAAATTTTTTGTAAATGAGGTCATGGAAGATGTAGGTCATGGCACACTAGTAAGTGGCTCCAACATTCTTCAAACTAAAGGGCATGACCTTATAGAAAAAGGTTCCCCATAGGGTGATGAAAGAGGTTTTATGTTGATCCTTGGGGGAAATCATGATTTGATTGTATCCTAAGAAGCCATCCATAAGAGATAGCATTTTATGGCTAACAGTAAGGTCAACAAGTTGGTCGATGCTAAGCAAATAAAAGTCATCCTTTAGACAAGCAAGGTTAAGGTTGTGAAACTCAAGGCAGAGGTGAAGTACCCCTATGGGTTTGGTGACAAGGACAATTTTAGAAAACCATTGAGGATTTTTTATGGGTTGGATGAAGTCTATAGATAAGAGATGCTATAGCTCCTCTTTTACAAGAAGTATGATGCGAGGATGCATCTTATGAAACTTTTGGTGCATGGGTTTAGCATCAAGATAGGTGACAATGTTATAGAGAGAAATAGAAGGGTTGATTCCTAGCATGTCCCTATAGGACTAAGAAAATGTAATTATAGGGTAGTGAAGGAAGGAAAATCTCATTGCTCCCCAAAATCTAAGGATTGATCAATTTTGACTATGTGGGGATTATCGTAAGTACCCAAATTGACATTGATGGTAGATTCATTCAATATGGTTTGATTCTTATGAGGAAGATATTTATGGATAGAAGAATTTTTTACACCAAGGTAGGTGAGAATGGAATCATCATCTTGTTGTAGAATGGTATGTATGGTAGGAGAATCATGTTCGATCATGTCAAAATAGATGAGAGGAAGGTTTTTAGTTTGGCAATCCTTTTGATAGATCAAGGGGCCCAAATTAATAGTGTTGATAAAAAAATTAGGATGAATGACCTCAAAGTCCTTAGACTTAGAAGGGGAATGGGTTTGTGAGGAATGGGTTTCATCCTCAATATTGGTGATAGGTTTCAGTGAATCAGTAGGTTCTTTAGGTGGTTCAAACCCAAGGCCAAAGGACTCCTGAGGATTTTGAGTTTTGATCATGGGTAGATCATGGGGTCCCTGCTCATAAAGGCTAAGGCCAAATACTTTTTAGGAACACCTATGAAGATATAGTTTGGAAAATGTTGGTTTGTCAAGGTATGATAAGTCTATGGTAAGTGATTTGGTGGAAGAGGAAAAGGTGGGAGCAACAAGTGGATGATCAAGCCCCCCATAGATGAAGTCAATTTGATGGTTGGGAAGCTTGAAAGGAATGATGGTGCCAATGTCGGGGTCATATCTAGGATCATGTATGAGGTTCCTATACTCTTGAGGAGTGGGGAAAGTGTTCAAAGCTAAAATATGGTAGTCTCCCAATGAGAGACATTGGAATGTGGGTTCCAAGGGGTTTTCTATGGGAATTTTAGATGAAGGAATGAATGAGCTTGTTGAAGCTTCATCATGGGTAGTGAAAGAAGTGTTGTTAGTGAGGACATCATTTAGATGATAGGTCATATTACATGAAGTGAAGGGACTTGGGTCAACTTTGATGGTAATGACTTGACCTGCATTCTCAAATTTAACACATTGATGTTAGGTGGAAGGGACATAACTCATGACATGAATCCAAGGGCATCCAGGTAAAACATTGTATTGGAAATCTCCCTCTACAACATAAAATATTTCAAAAATAGTGCAAGTTCTTAGATGGATGTAAAGGATAACCCTACCCAAAGTAGTGGCCATGGTGTCATTGAAAGAGCGAAGGACTATTGCAGTTTTAGACATGATGTTCTTGGGTAGTTGTATTTGGTGATAAACATGTGAGGACATAATGTTGATACTATCTCCTCTATCAACCATAACCATTTTGATGCAAATTTGGTTGATGTATGTAGTGATAAAGAAGGGAGGATTAGGATCCTTAAGATTAATAGATGGAATCTCATAATCTTGAAATGTGATGAGGTCAGAATGGTGAAGAGCACCAACAAAGGTGGCTATAGGTTGAGGATAATGTGGTTGAACCTTAATGGATTGGATGGTTATTAATGAGTGATTAGAAATGATGGGGTGAGGTGTTAATGAGTTCATAAAGACTAATATTTACTAAATTTTGGAAAATTTGCTTAAGAACTACATGTTGTATGGATTTAGATGGGTTAGAAGAAGGGACACCCAAAATGCATATCTTGGGTTTTGGTGATGGTGTAGGTAAAGGTGAGGGTATGTGAGTTTGGTTTGTAGGTTAAGAGTTGAAAGGGTATGTCCATGGGATGGATACTTTATCTTTCTCCTTACCTTTTTATTGGGTCCTAGATTAGGTGACCATATGGATAGTATGGGTAAGAGAAGGCATTAGACTAGTTGGTTGTTCTAGTTTTTCATCACTTTTAGATGAGAGTGTGGGAAAGGGTATGGTTTGGAAGGGGTGAGTGGATGGTTGAGTTGGTAATGGGCTAAGAGGTGGTTCATCTGATAATAGATCATCCTCATCCATCGAGTTATGGATAAGGGCTTGAAGAGCTTTACAACTTTTTGTGTCATGTCTAGGTGTTCTATGATAGGCACATATGAATTGGTCATTAAACCAAGATGGTGTAGGATGTGAGTGGTCAAATTTAACATAAGGGTCAAATGGTTTGATGGGTGGTAAGAGGATAGAGGAATTTTGCAACAACCTTTGCAAGATGGCTGAATAGTATTTAGTCAAAGGTGTTGAGGGCACCAAGGTTTTGGTTTTAAGAGGTAAGGTGAGAGTCCTTTTAGAAAGAGGTCTCACCATGGATTAAGAAGATGGTTGAATAGTTTTGGTGAATGGTTTAGGTTGGTCTTGTGTAGTTGGGGTTAGCTTATCCAAAAATGATGATGATGAGGTTGATGATTTGGTAGAAGATGCAGGTAAGGAGAAGGGTGAAGGGTGGTGAGATAAGGAATATGGAATAAGGAGAGTTGAGGGATAAGGTCCAAAGATAGAAGGTAAGGTGGAAGGAGGTGGAATGGATTTATATTGAGGTGGAGACTTGATGGGTTTGATCTTTTTGATGGGTTTGGTGGGTGTTTGTTTTAGTAGTTTAAGAGGGGTCAAGTCCAACTTCAAAGGTGGATATATAATATTAGGATTAGGAACTATCCGCAAGTTTTTGATGGGTTTGGTTTGGGATATGATAGGTTTATTTTTAGGGGTAGATGATGATTTGGTAATTTTGAGTAGAGGCAAGTTGGAAGGTTCTCTTAGAGTCATGGAAGGAGAAGGATTGGTTAGAGGTATGATGGGTTTATAGGTTGAAGGAAGTGTGGTTAAAGGTTTGGGTTTGTTTTGATAAGGTAAACCAAGATGATTCCAAAAAGTGGCTCTATCTAGCTTAGGTTGAGAGGTGAATTCTAGATTTTAAAGCAATCTAAAAAAAGGTTTGTAGATGGGCTTAGTTTCTTGATCCTTAGTTTTAAAGATTAAGCACTTAAGTGGAGGTGAGGGAATGTTATTGGGAGAGGCTTTTAAATTTTGAGAGGATGATTTCACCATGGAATGTGTAGGCAAAGATGTTTCCTCTTTTGGAGTGGTTTCAAAAGAGAGGTTGGGTTGTTTAATGATAGACGTGATAGGTTTAAGTGAGGGGATGGATATGGTTTATTCCTTTGGTTGAACCTCAAAAGGAATGGTAAATGATTTCTCCTCCATGGGTGAAGAAATGGGTGGAGAGGTGATGGAAGAAATGATTACCTCTTTTGGTTTTTATAAAAGAGGTATGGGTAAGTTGATGGTTTTCTCAAGTGAGGAGGAGGGTGAGGTGGCTTCCTTGGTTTGGATGTCCAAACAAAGGGTAGGTGAGTTAGCTACTTTAATGAGTGGGGTGGTGAAAATGGAGGTTGAGGTAATTATATACTCAAGAAAGGGTTCATATTGTATTGACCATATTGAACCCATGTGTGTGACATGATTTAGGTTGGTTTTTGTTATAGTTGGTAGGTGTATGGTTGGGAAATGGTTTACAAAAATATCAAGGGATTGGTTAGGGGGTGTGTTGGGATTGTCAAATAAAATTTCCCCCTTGTAAATAATGTTTTGGACTATCATTTTGAATGTATTACACCTAATAACATAATGTCCAATAATGTGATGGTATGCACATGAATCATTTTTGTTGTACCAACTAGGTATGGGGTGAGTAGTGTCAAATTGTTGAGGAGGTTTTATGGGTGGAAGTTGTATGATATTTTATTTGAGTAGTTTCTCCAAAATTGAAACATGAGATTCTCAAATAGGAGTGTATTGTTTTTGAGGTCCATAGGTTTGATTTGAGTTATGTTATTTGAAATAGTAAGAGGAATTGGTTGATGGGTTGGATTGGTTGACAGTTGGAGGCAAAGTAATTTTGAGGACAACCGAGTTGGATGATGCCTTTGATTTAGAAGGGTTGGATTGATTGGTGGGTTTTGATGATGGGGAAGGATCATTATATCTAAATGTGTAATTATTTTTCTAAAGTTTTAATTTTCCTTCCTTGATATATCAAATTTTTAGTTTTCGTGCCATGGTAAAGGCCTTCAAAAGTTTAGAAAGTTTGAACTTTGAGAGTGGGTGAAAGGTGTTTGAAACAACCTCATGAAAAGATCTCAATAAATTTATCTTGTGGTAATCAGAAATAAAGTTGGTTTATAATACCTCTCCATCTAGCAATGGAATTAGCAACTATTTCATCATTAAATTGCTTAATGTAATAAAGGTCATTTATGGAAACCTTTTTGGATATGTTCCCTAAAAAGTGATATAAAAAGACTTGGGTGAGTTGGGAAAAAGGAAATATGGAGTGCTTGGTGAGAGCACTATAAAAATCAAGAGTGGGTCCTGTCAAAGACATAGGGAAAGTTTGAAGGAGGAGGGCATCATCATGTGTAATTAAATAGCACAAATGGCAAAATGCCTTCAATTGTTGTTATGGGTCTTATTTGCCTTGAAAATTGGAAAATTTAGGAAAATTCCATTGAGGAGGATAGGATCATATTGGGATGGATGGGTGGATATGTTCATTTTACCATCTTGAATATTAGATTGGATTTGGGTGGTGGTAGAAAATGGGTTATGGGTAGAAGAAGCTTGGGTAACCAAGAGTTGGGTAAAAGTAACACACACTATAAACTCATGAGGCATGCCTAAAGGAGGGTCCATGGGAAGAATCAAATAAATTGGTGTGTGATGAGATAATGTGTAAAGATAGTGTTGAAGGGCAATGGAGTTATTGTTAAGGAAAGTGGTGAAATCAACATCACCCTCAACAAAAATCTGATAGATGGTAGGTGGGGGACAATGATGAGGAGAACCCTCAACCTCTAAATTATACCCCATGGATGATGAAGAATAAGAGGTAGGGATGTTTGATGGGTTTGATTCATTACCTATTATTTGGCAAAAACCATGTGAGGAATTAGAAAATAATAATGAACCTCTCACCTCAAATAATGAACAAGCAAAGAAAATTTCAAGGAAAACAAGGCACAAACCAAAAGCATAATTAATCCTAGGATTTGTTTTAAATCACTTTTATCTTATGCGTTAGAGAGTGTGAAATAAGTTTGGATTGTGAACTAAGTAATAAAAGAGCAAGTTAAGGATGGTTTTAGGTTTGTTATGGTGATAAAAAAAATCTATACTAGACTAGGTATGTGGCTTGATATCAGGGGCTTACTCCCCATACTTCATGATCCCAAAGCCAAGTTGGTCCACTTAGCCAATAGATACCATTTGTATAGAGTTTATACTCTACCAAAGAATGGAGTGGGTCCCCCCTTTGGTGATGAAATACAAGTAGGATCATTAGAAAGGGTAAGGTGATCCAATGGGTGATGAAATCCCAATTGGCCTTGTCTCAAGTATGTTATGATGTTTGTTTTTGTGTGAGTGGTTTGGTTGTGTAACATAAATGTGATATGATTAATTCATGATTATTTAATTAATTAGGTGAGATAAATCAAGCAAGCAAACCATGAATGCAAAAATTTATTTTATACCCAAAAGGAAATGTTTAGATTTTGTTTGATGAGTATACAATAAAGAAGAAAGGGAACTAGGCCCCATAATAAGAAGAAAGGGAACTAATGTCCCACCTAGAATGTCAAAATGTTTAAGATAAAATTTTCACTTTTAAGACTAAGAAGAAAGAAAGAGATAAAATATATGGAAAAGGGTAAAATAGATATGATAGAAAAACCTGGTAGAAATACAAGCATGAACTAGATGAGGTGGAGAACTCTTATTTGGCTAGGGGAAGATGACTGCATAAGAAATCACTCAAAAAAAGCTTATTTGTTAGACAAGGAGGAAGGGTGGATTGCTTAGCTAGTGCTAGATCCAAGAAAGTATGGGCTATCTATGGAGGCTATCAATCCACACCCATAAAACATGTTAATGTTAAAATTAGATGAATGAAAATAAGCATACACAAAAGTAAACAAGATGAATACTTTATTAAGGTAAGCTAAATATCTAATAAACCAACAAAAGAAATGCTAATTTACTAAATGAATGTTCTATTTTTTTTGGTCTAGCTTGGTAAAGAAAAAGGGAAAATAGGGTCCAGTAAAGGGTTTAGTTAAATGGTATAAAGATGAGGGTCTTAGGTTAGAGGACTAACCATCGACAATTAGCAATAACTATCACTAGTTAGGAAACCATCGACAGTTCTTGGAAATTGTTAATGGTTACCTGCTAGGATTGGGAAAGTCAGAAAGGTTTGTGGGTAGAAAGGTGAGATCAACATCAATATAATGCAGAAGGTCTATTTAGGATCTGAGAATGATAAGGTGAAGAGATGAGTTCTCTTAGATGAGGTCAGAGGTCAAATAAGAAGGATTTAAAGAGGTAAGATCTAGATAGGAATATCCAAGTAGAATGAAGAAAGACAAACGAAAGCAATCCAATGCTTACTTAATCTAGAATCATTCTGAGAGCATAACAATATGTAAAGGAGAGCTAGAAATTTTTTGTCAAAGGTTTGGGTTGGTGGCTATTGGAGAAACTTGAATGAATAATCTTTGAATGCAAGGAAGACTTAAGTACTTGTATGAAGATAACCTAAATGTATAATTGGGATATTGATTTGTGGATCCAATTATCCTCTTATTCACATCCTTTTATAAGCAAAATGTGATGGAGTAAGAAGGATAAGGATGATGAGTAATGAGGCATTGTGATGTGTTGGATAATGAGGTGGATAAAAGTATTAATTTTTTTTCTTAATTGCCTTATGAATAGTTGGTGATGAGTTACTAGCTTGGGGACCTAATCGTTGATGGTTAGGGTAACCATCGATGGTTACATCAAACTATCAGCGGTCGAGGTGGTAAGAAGAAGTGGGTTTTAAAGAGGGTTAAAGGGTGGATAAAATGGTTTTAGTTAAAAAAATGAGTTGAGTTGGCTAAGTTTAGCTTACTTGGGCTCAATGTGTGTTAGGATAAGTTAGATGAATAGGTAATTTTGACGTTAAGTGTAAAAGAGATGATCAAGGCACTTTGACTACTAGAACTAAATGTGTAGCTCTTTAGTGTCTACAATAGGGACTTGGATGACTTAGTTGATCAAAGAGAAGTATATCTCCTAAATCCATATATGGATCTAGAGCTTGTCAAATAAAAACATCAGAGGGACATGTAATTTTTGCAAGAGAAATAAGGGGACCCTTCAATAATGGGCCCACCAGCTTAGTTAATATTCTTTTTTTTGTAAAAAATTGTAATATTTGAAATAGGGGATATTATTTTGTAAGGCATATACTATTTTGTTAGCATATTTCCTATAGGTTAGTATCATTTTGAGAAAAAAATGTATTTTAGAGATTTATAAAGAAGGACAACTATCCTTATCTTTTGTACAGTTGTATCTTGTAACTGACTAGTGTACTGCCTTATCTTTCTATAAAAGGCATGTATTATCATATTGTAAGGAGAGATAATTTTGAGAAAAAAATGTATACTTGGAGAAATTAATACAATCAAAAAATTCTTCAAAGATTGTCCATATTTGATGTGTCAATTGTTAATATAGATTTTCTCTCAATTACTAGTTTTGTCTTTAAATTTGAATGGTTTCTAAGAATTATGGGTTGCATCTTTAATCACAGGGGTTATAATTTATGCATATGATATATTAGTTGAAGGATCTTGGATTTTATTCACTTTATTTTTCTTTGTATTTAGATGTGCAAATGCTATTTGATTATGGTAGTAAATCTCCAAAGTAAACCTAGTTCTTACTTGTGATTCTTTACATCATCCTTCATTATTTTCCTAGTGTATAATGAGCAAGTTATTAAGTGTCACAAACTGACCTTGTATCCCCTTACATATATTTAATTATAACCATTTAAACATGTTTTTTTAACACTTAGAATTACGAATATTGATGTTGGTTCTATTTCAAATGGTTGTGATGTGAGGTGCCTTGGGTAGCCATTTTGATACATTATGTCACTGTTGATGCTCGCATTGGATTTATTATATCTTGATATGCATACTACCTATATTGGATTCAGTTTATCCTATTATATGTATATGTTTCTTTATTTAGTTACATCATTAAATTACTCTTGTAGTTGTTGGTTGTGTTCACAGGGCATACTCAGGGTCATGGTTATCAAGACTAGCTCTAGTTCTTTCTTTTCAGCTATTGATGACTATACTTAAATTATTAGTTCATGATGATGATTCATTGTAATTTATTATTATTATTATTATTATTTAATAAAAAGGTACTGCTAATGTCTTATTTGGTGGATACAAGAACTAGGCCATGAACTATGCTTGGCAGTGGGTTTAGACATCTCAGGTACACTTAAGAGGTGATTGAGTAGTCATAAGTCATTTTGATAGGTATAACATGTACTATATGACATTTATCCACCATAATTTATATCCCTATTGAATTATTGATTTTTATTTTTATTGGTCTTTCCTAACAATTGTGTGTGTGTCTGTATTTTTATGGTTCCTTTCTTGGAGTATCGAGTTTTGGCATCGTTGTTTTTTATTTCATGTCTTTGTGTGATCAAGGGATTTTATATTTTTGGTTATCCTCCCTGAGTGTTGTGGACATTTAATTTTGATTCATATGAATGGCTTATCTTATTAGCCTGTATGGTTCAGTTTCGTCTTGACTCATGTGGGTTTCTTGACCTTAGAATAACATCTTTAGCAACCTCCTTCATGGGTGATTTGACTACCTTGAGCCTTGATCAACTTACTATTTTTTTTGGTTATGATCGATATTGGGTGGAATAATTGGATTTGATTATCATTATTATTTTAATGATTTTTGCTTATAACTTCTATTGACTAATTTAAGGGTTTGATCAACTTAAAGGTCAATACTATTATCTTAACAAATTTTATTATATTAGTATTAATAATCAAATTAATTATTTTTCTATAAAATATTTATTTAATGATATTTATTATTGTTTTAAAAAGACTATTTTTATTATTATTTCTTAATCAATTTATGTTTTTTGTTAATTATATTATTTATTGATTATATTATTTATTCTTATTTTATTATTTTTAATAATCAATTTGATGATTTTGTTATCTTATTGGATTGGCTAAGATTTGTCCATTTATTATTATTTTTATCCTTCACTTGTTGGGGTTGTTGGACCATTATTTTATTATTATTATTATTATTATTATTTATTTATTTATTTATTTACTTTGCTCTTCACCCTATTTATTTTGGAAGATGCATTGGTGGATCAACTAAAATGATTTTTGCATCATTATTTTATTATTTATTATTTTATTTTATTTTTGTTGCATCTTGGGGGTTTTGGTGGATTGACACAAAGTATGGGAGGTAGTGATTGGTATGTGGCATAGGGAAGGAATGGGAGATTGGGCTTCATTAACTGGGGGCCTGTGTGGAAAAATGGATTGCTCTTCCTTTGAGCTAGATGATAAGGTTGAAGGGGATTGTGTTTCATCTTTAATTCAAGATTCAATGATAGATTTAAATATCGTTTGGCCTTGAATTAATATACGGAATTTTTTCTATTTGGACCTCTTAATACTCTACGCAGTATGGCTGGGTAAAAGGAGATGGCTAGATGGTAGGGGTAGGGACAGGGGACTTGAGTTGGTTGGGAGATGGCATTAGAAATGGAGGAGGGTGTTTTATGAGTTATTATGTGGTAGAATAATTTAAAATGAAAAGGAAACATTTTATTCACTCATGAACCACAAATAATGTTAGAATACTTTGTATACTCAGGTTTGGAAACAAACAGTAAATGTATGAAGGAGACTATGTTTTCCTCTTTAAGGCAAGATCAAATGTTGCCTCAAACTTTGATTGCAGCCTTAGATTTTTGTATTTCATTTTTTTGATTTGGATCTCTTATTAATTTTCAGAGAGTAGGTTGAGCAGGGGAGATTGGTGGGTCAAAATCCTAGGCTAGAGTAATAGAATAAAAAAGAAAAATAAAAAAGGGGATCTTGCTCTTTCCTTATTTCTTTTATTTTATTATTATTTTCTAGTGATATTGAACCCAAGGGAGGGGCATAAGAGGCAAGATAGGGAAAAGAAGAAAGTGTTCAAAACTAGATGAGGGATGTTTGGTGTGAGGGATGTAAAATGGAGAAGGGAGGTGGTTTTGAGAGGCCATGGTGGAAAAAAAGGACTAGAGGTGACTCTCCTCAAGGAACTAAACAACATAATGGGAAAAGAGAAAACCAAGCAAGGGCATAGGTCAAATTTTATCCTATGGTAGTTTTATAAAATATGTAAAGTAAGTGTTTTATTTTAACTCCATAGTGGATTATTGTTGATCTATGTAGTTGATAATATGCCATGGAGATTATGTGGACCAACAATATTATTAAACATTATTATTCCAAATTTTGGATTGTTGGGATTCACCCTTGAGCTTGTGGCTAGTGATTTTGGTTTAGGGTTTTTACTATTATGGCATTAGATAGTATATTGGTCATATTTTAATGAAAAAAATACTATATATAAGACAAAAATGGCATGGGGTTTTTGCATCAAAAATGTCTACTGAATGTTAACATTTGGAACTATTTTATTATGAACAGAAGCTAATTCCATCCATATTGATCTACCCTTTAGAGGTAACCTTTGGATTATATATTGTTTCCTTAATTTGGGGAGTTTGGGAACCATGCCCTTTTTCCACTAAACCCACATAATTATTTAATTCTATTTTTATATTAGCATTTGATGTATTCTAAAATGGTAGAATTTTTGAATGGAAATCTCTTGTAAAATTCATTTAATTGAGATGGTTTTCAAGGAGTTGTAATATGCCTCAAAGTTTCTATTTTGTGTTGGTTGTACATGAATACTTATAATCCAAACTGAGTTTTATTTCTTTTATGAATGATTTTACTCATGTTTGACTCAATTAAGTCAATATGGTTGAGATGGATTGAAGCCATTGTATTTAATAAATTACACTTGAAGAAGCCTCTTAGGCTAAGCAATGGACTTGGATAAACCTTTTAGTTTTGATAATTGGATAAAATAAACCCTTATTTATGGTATAAATCATATCTCATAAATATTCAATGTATTCTTTGAGCCTTACTCATGCCAACTAGTTCAGTTGAGTGTTATGGTTCTATGTTGATTGCATTGCTTCTTTCATCCTTGGTTGATTGTTTTTATAAGTCTTTACTGGTGGATCAATATATTATGTATACCTCTTATCTCACCCAAGTACCTAGTTTCCAAAACCCTCCACCAAGCTTATGTTTGGGGTGGTAAAGGCCACTGATGGTTGGGCTCATAGGGATGGTCTCGACAGGTGTTCTACTTTCTATATTCATCTTGCTTAGTTGATGTACCTAGACTTGCATGTAGCAACAAATTTCTTGACTATGTTAGTTGGTACCTAATTATTAGTTGACATGTTGGATGGTAGTTGGCTCCCCATTTCATGTTATGGTAATTTTTCTTACCTTATGCATCCTTATAACATGTATTATGTTGGAAAAAGAATAATAGTGTGTTTGATGTGGTTAGTAGTGGGTGGAAATTAATATAGTAACATGTATCTTGTATTTTTATCCAATTGCATTCATTTATTTAGCATACATTCATGTTGGATTTTATCTCTATATTGGAAACATAACTATAATTCCATCTTTAGTATGTTATGTCTTGATTATTATATGTTGCAGAATACATATTGGGATAACATAGTGATTTTTTGTTTATGTGAAATATGCATAAAAGTTGTATAAAGTAATATATGAACAATAGTAACTATTTTGTCTATAGCTTTAAATCCAAACGACAGTAAGTTGGTATTGTTTTATGGTATGATCAAAACATATAGAGGTTTTACAGTCCCTTGATGGAGTTATATATATATATATATATATATATATATATATATATATATATATATATATATATATATATATATTTCATGATAAATATTATCTGATAACATTATTATGGCATGGAATACCAATTTAGAATATGGAATTATCTCTTGTTTATGACAATATCATGATCATCACTAACTCTATATATAGATATTATTATTTTAGAACATGTCTGTTAACATGTTAGACTTGAGATTAAATCAGTAGCCATATACAAATTATGCAACCTATTATGTGATTAATGAATATTCATTGACGTTATTTTTAGTATGATTTTTTATGAGTTCATGGTGTCATGGTTTATAACCTTGGCTAAAAACAAGTTGTTGCAATTAGATCAGGCAAATAGTTCTTTGGTGACTCAAGGGAATTCATTTTCATTACTATATTATGGAAATGAATGTTTATTGGTGTAGTATCATTTTAAGTGAGCTTAATTATATTTCTTAAGTAATGAAATAAGTCATATTAATGATCTTCTTATGTGGGCCTATAATATGGATTATGGATTATACCGATAACGGGGTTGTAGTGATTTAAAGATATGGCATGTTTCCATAAAGTTTATTATTTTGGCTTATTATAATACAACTCTTGTTTAATGGAAAGTTGGTTATGTTTTAATTAATGATTTCATGATAATAGATATCAATTTGTTATAGTGGATATGTGTGATTAAAATTTATAAGTGCACCTTGTTAATGAACTTATTGATATATCTTGTGTTGTGTTTATTAAAAGTGAATAATCCTTGTGATTAGTAAATAATATATAAATGAGGATGAGAATTTAGTAAGATTTGGAAACTCTTAATGTTAAGTAATCCACCTTGGTTATGAGTTATCAAGTTATAAATTTCCCTATTGGCACTCATGTTAATGGTTAAAGTTATTTAAGCAATGAACTCTTAGATGGTGTTAATTCAATAACATGAACACCTATGTTTATAAAATAACATAGTATGATAACCCAAGGATAACTAATAAATATTTAGGTGTAAGACCCCTATAGATAGCTTACAAGATGGTGTTCCTATAACATGATAATGAATTGATTTACCAATGCTAATTGTATGCTTATTCAATTGGATGCTCATGTGTGGGATGTCATCCACCTTAAGCTAAGTGTATTGTGTCTCATCTAATTTAATGAGAAAAATTCTTCCACTATGGTGTTATATCCTATGTGTGACCTTCATCAAATAAGGGAATGAAGGTTCAATGTTTCCCAAAGAACTTTGGATCATGGTATAGTGATCCAATGGGTGTAACTGAAGGCTAGTCCTTGTTTGGGTGAGTCCCAAAAGATAACAATAGCTTAATATCTTGTCATGTTATCTATATAAGTGTATTATAGATCTCCACTTTCTAATTTCATGATGTGATGAGACTTGCCTAAACAAGCTAGTGAGATGGATTCCTTTGTTTGTTCATTTGGACCCCTGTACTTAGGTGTTACACTTCTTTATATCTTATTGATTATATAGAAAATGGATAACAAGTCATTCTTGAATATGATCAATTCCATATTTAATGTCCTTAACATTTTTGAATAGAATAAATGGGATGTTAATTGTTGGTTACTAGTACTCATGTAGTGTTTGTTGATATGCATTACACTGCATTAATGTTATGCAGTGTGGCCTATTGATGTTCCATTTTGTACTCTATAAGTTAATTCCAATTTTTTTGGGTTATTTCATTTGGTATATTAGCTTGTGCTTTTTGGGTTTTGGATGAGTTCTAGGCACACTAAATTTATTTTGGTATATACTTGGAAAGCTAATTGAGATTTTGTGTGATTTTGCATACCCTTGCAAAGGGTTGTGTTCACATAATATACTTTTGGGTGACTATAAATACACATAGTGTAGATGTGTATATCCTTATGGAGGATCATTTTATATCAGCATGTACATGCATACCTGTAGATGGCTAAATAATGCTTGTATAGCTATGTTACCTTGCTCAAATTAAATTGGCACATCGTATGATTAAGTGAAATTAAACCATGGTTAAATATATATGCACTTTGTGGACAAATATATGTCTTATATGATTTGATAGGGATATGTTATGACCTTTATAAAGGCACTTAACCTCTTGGGTGAGTTAAATAGTGCTCTTTTATGCAATCCTAAAGTGTTGGAAATTCATGCAATATGGAATGTATGTGTACATAAATTAGTAAATTTACGTAATGACTTTATGATGCTTACCTATAGTCTTGGTTGGGTTAACCCTTACCTAATTAATTTGCATTAGGGAAAGCATCACTTATTATCTATTGACTTGTATGGGCAAGTCGATGGGAGACTGGTGATAACCACTTCACCCATAGAATTTGGGAAATAATGTTCAGTATCTATTGTTGATTTGTATGGATAAGTCACTAGTAGATACTTAGAACATTATGAACTCATAAAGACTGAGGGTTAGGATTAAACCTAGAAGGATATATCAAGTGAGAGTATCTAATTTACTTGGGTGAATCAAGAAGGCTTTGGATCCCCAATTATGAAGGAGCATCTTAGCTAAAGTTAGAGCTTGGTCATGTTTATGATTCAGCCTCTTTTGAGTAAAATGTGGAAGCATGTGGATTCATAAATCCAAAAGGCTAAAAATTAATTGAGTGTGTGGAATGTTTATTCTGATCATAGTTATGAATGCATCTATGATGTTATTTCTATCATGGATATGTTTTACATCTGTGATGGTTATTTTCATCATGGATAGGTTGATTTCCATGAGGAAGTTATGATAACCATGGATGTATTTTACATCTATGGGGATGTTTATTTTGATTTTGGTTGAGTTATTCATCCATAAGGATGCTTATTTGAAAACTTAGCTATGTTTTGATACCCATGGGGATGTCTATTATGATATATATATATATATATATATATATATATATATATATATATATATATATATATATATATATATATATATATATATATATATAATGCCCTACATCTAAGAGGATGTTTATTGTGAATTTTTGATTAAAATTGATGATTGTAAGAAAATATGACTCCCACGGTAGTGATATAACATTCACCTTGTGTCTTGGCTAAGCCCACCCTTTCCCAAAAGTGATGTGTCAAAGTAAGCATCACCATTCAACCTTTGACTTGTTGGATTAAATCAAATGGAATAATTTTTATATAAGCTTGTTGTTGGAATTATGAGATAGTACCTTGGTGGTGATTGATAGCTTGCAAAAGAAAGCCATCTGATGATGTTGAGGCATAGTATCTTGGGAGGTTCAGGGTGCAGCCTAAACTTGGAAGGCTTGATGGGGTGAGTGTGACCAACTTGTTTGGGCTAGTTAGAGAGTTTTGGGGATCTCTTATTGTATTCAATTAGCGTATCCATATATATATGACACATGAATATTATTGGTAGATTTTTGAAAACTCATGGAGATAGATTTTGTGGGATTTGTTGGAACACAACCTTCTTATGAGAAGGTGATTCTAATCCTAGATCCTTGGGACTGATTATGTTGTACTGTATGATGTATATTTGGTGTCATTTGGATGGCATATAGACATCGAATGACCCAATTAGAATTATGGACCTTTGTGCTTCATGCCATGTGTGATTGTTTATTGTGATGTGAAAGTACCTTGGCATAATTATTGGAACACCTAAGTCACGTATGTATGACCTATTTTCATGTGGTTCCTCCTTGTATATTAAACTGTTATGTGTTTTGTAACTATTATTTTTCATTGATTTTGTTAAATCATGTAAATTTGTGCCTTTACTATACTTGTGCACATATTTGAACTTGTGGAATTTCACCTACATGTCTTGATATCATCACTATTGTAAGAGGATTATATACACATGTATATATGTTTTTAACTTTAAAACATGAGAATGATGATAAATCATTATGTGAGTCTCCCACTTCCAAAATTAACCATGTGGACCATTCGTTGCTCTATGTTTTTGAAATTGATGTATGAGTATTTTTTGGTAATATGACTGTAAGCCACTCATGTGATGTATTTCCCTATTAAACCTACTTCTACTGATTAAAATATACCAAGGTAAAATGTTGTGTTGTGTGGTTTAATCCCACATCACTACTATAGTATTGAGTATTGGTGTAAATATGAGGTTAGAGGGTAGAGAATGGCTACATCTATAATGTTTTAGACTAGGTATGGGCTAGAAAGTGGAGTCTCTTATAGGCAAAAAATACACTTTTCCCCTTTACACAAGTAGCCACATGATTCATTTAGATTGTGTGCCACATGTGCCACATGTAATCTTACTATATAATGGTCACTTTATAGATCTAGTGTTCCTTTAACCACCTCTTGGAGGTTGTGTTAAAAGAAAACTTTGTGGAATTTTATTGTTCGACCTTTGTGAAGCACTAATGGTCATAAATTTTTGACATTTATGCAAAATAAACAATGTGGTACTTGCTGAAATGCATGCATGTGTTGGCCTGTAGGTGCAACCATGATTTGGTTAGGTATTATTTTTGTTATATCTATTATAAATATTTTGTGATGAATATTTATATTTTGTTTTTGAAGCATAATTGGAATGTATGCTGATTTTTTAATCAAATATAGAAGCATTAAGACCTGATTAGGTGGTGTTTAAAATCTTATGTACCCACTTGAATCTTGGATAGAGTGATGAAATTTGGGTGATGCCCTCAGATGGCTGATTTTAGATGGTGGGATTGGTATCCTTAAACTATTGTGCAAGATCACATGTGTGTTGGATAACATGTTTTAAGCCTTTGGGTTGTATGTGATGTTTGGTATGGTTTCTCTTGTGTTTAGTGTGGTTGGTTTGGGATGCTTCACTAACCCATGGATGGTTGATGATGTATTATAGTAACCATCATAGTATAGATTACTACCTTTGTGTAAGAACATTATGTAATGAATGTTCTTAAGTTTATACATGTGGCATAATAATTTTAGTGGAATATTCCCACTCTTTAATGCAATTCTAGTTACAATCTAGTGGGATTGGATGATTATAATTTTTGACCTTATGTTGTAGGTCTATGTGTGTTGACACTAATGGTTATGACCCTAGTAAAGTTTTAAATTTAGATTGTTGATCTAGTTTAGAAATTAATTTATGAATTGTGGTTCTTTAACTATAATTTCTTACTTGGGAGTGTTGTTAGTACCCTTTTTGGAAAGCATATTAAGGTAAGTATAAGCTACTATATTTTAGGAACACTGTGTGCTTATGATGTTTAGCTAACTACCTTCATAAATGGTTGGAATAGTTAATAACAGTAGTGTGGCCATGAATTTTTAATGACTATTATAGGATTATTTGGTTTGGTGAACCTATTTTTAACTAGTTTTAGCAAATTTTAATGTTTTTGATGGCCTTTTAAAGTATGAGAGTGGAAAAGTTCCAGCCAAGTTGAGATATTTTTTGGAATTTTTTGCTATGATAGTACTATATAAGTGTTATTCTACCCTATCAATGTCATAAAGGACACATGAAGGTAGGAAGGTGACCATTACTCATCCTAATGTAATGGAAAATGTGGTTGTCCTTGTGATATAAAATGGGAATGCCAATAGGATAAGGCTAAGGCATTTTCCACCCCTTCAATGGGTGGAGATATTTCAAAGAATTGGTATTAGTTTAGTTATACATTTTAAAAGAGATTTATTCTAACTATTGATGTTTATTGGGATGACTCCTCTTTAAGGAGTAGAGGATATCATGAACTAACCTTGAGGCCCCTTATAGATATTTTATTATAGCTATTTCAACATGTTTTGTTAGAACTTGGATTAATGAATATTGATTTTGGTTCTATTTTAGATGGTTGTGATTCGAGGTACCATGGGTAGCCATTGTGATATGTTATGTCATAATTGATGCTTATATTGGATTTATTATATCCTGATATGCATACTACCTACACTAGATTCAGTTTATCATGTTATATGTATATACTAATTTAGTTAGTTACATTATTTAATGTTATTGATATATCATGTTTTATTGATGTGGATTGACATTGGTTACTCTTACAGCTATTGGTTGTGTACATAGGGCATACTTGGGGTCATGGTTATCAGGACTGACTTGGGCTCCCTTTTTTATCTATTGATGACTATGTCTAAATTATCAGTTCATGATAATGATTCATTTTGATTTATTATTATTATTATTATATCAAAATCATTTAGGTACTATTGATGTTTTATTTGGGGGATGCAGGCATCAAGCCATGAACTAGGCTCAATAGTGGGTTCAAACATCTTGGGTGCACTCGAGAGGTGATTGAGAAGTTGAAAGTCACTTTGACAGGTATAACATGTACTATATGATACTAAGTCACCATAATTTATAACCTTATTACATTATTACTTTTCATTTTTATTGGTCTTGCCTTACATTTATGCTTCTACATGTTGTTATGGCTCCTTACTTGGAGTATCGAGTTTTGGCATCATTATTTTCTCTTTCCTATGTTTATGTACTCAAGGGTGTTTCTATGTTTAGTTATCCTCCTTGAGTGTTGTGCACGTTTAATTTTGAGTCATATAAATGGATTGTCTTATTAGATTGGTTGGATTGGGTTCATCTTGACCTGTGTGGGTCCCTTAACCTTGGAATAACATATTTAGCAACTTCCTTCATGGGTGATTTGACTACATTGAGCCTTGATTGACTTAATTATTATTTTTGGTTATGATCAATATTGGGAGGATTAATTTTAGTGCATTATAATTATTATTTTAATGATTTTTTCTTATAACTTCTATTTACTGATTTAAGGGTTTTGACTGACTTAGAGGTTAATACTATTATCTTAATAGATTATTATTATTAATCAAATTAATGATTTTGTTTTCAAATATTTATTTAATGATTTTTATTATTATTTTAAAAATACTTTATTATTATTACTATTTCTTAATCAATTTATGATTTTTGTTAATTGTATTATTAATTGATTTTATTATTTATCCTTATTTTATTATTGTTAATAATCAATTTGACTATTTTTTGTCTTATTATAGTGGCTAAGATTTTGGCCATTTATTATTGTTTTTATCCTTCACTTGTGGGGATTTGTTAGACCATTATTTTATTATTATTATTTATTCACTTTACTCTTTACCCTATTTCTTTTAGAAGATACATTGGTGGATCGACTGAAAGGATTTTCACATGATTATTTTATAATTATTATTTTTATTTTTTTATTGTGTCTTGGGGGTTTTGGTCAACTGATGCCAAGTATGGGAGGTGGTGATTGGCATGTGGAAGAGGGGATGGAATGGGTGATTAGACTTTTTGGATTAGAGGCTTATGTGGAAAAAAGGGTCACTCTTCCTTTAAGTTGGATGATAGGGTTGAGGGGGACTATATTTCTTCTTTAATACAAGATTCAATGTTAGATAAAAATATTTTTTGGCCTCAAATTACCTATGTCATTTTGTCTATTCAAGCCTCTTAATACTCTATGTAGTATGGCTAGGTAGAAGGAGATGGCTAGATGACAGGGGTATGGGATTTGATTTTGTTGAGGCCTAGAATTAGAAATAGAGGAGGGTATTCTATGAACACCTATGCAGGAGAATAAGTTAATACTAAAAGAAAACATTGTATTCTCTCCTGAACCACCAATTATTTTATAATGATCTATATACTTGTGTTTGGAAATAAATAGTAAATGTATGAAGTAGAATATGTTTTCCTCTTTAAGGCAATATCAAATGTTGGCTCAAACTTTGATTTTGGCCTCAAAATTATGAATTTCATTTTATTTGTTCACATCTCTTATTACTCTATAGAGAGTAGGTGCAGTAGGGGAGATTGGTGGTTAGAAATCCCAGGTTGGGGCATTGGAATAAAAAAGAAAAAGAAAAAAATGGGGACCTTATTCTTTCCTTATTTCTTTTAATTTTTTTTAAATTTTTTTTAATCCTAATATTAAACCCAATAAAGGGGTGTAAGAGGTGAGGTAGGGAAAGGAAGGGAGGGTTCAAAACTGGATGAGGGCATTTGGCATCAAGAAAGTAAAATAGAGAAGGGTGATAGTTTTGGGAGGCCACGATGGTGAAAAAGGACTACAGGAAACTCTCCATAAGGAGGCAAACAACATAATGGGAAAAGATAAAACCAAGCAAGGAAAGAGGTCAAATTTCCTCTTATGATGGTTTTCCAAAATATTTTAAGTGTTTTTTTTTTAATTAATTTTCAATAGCTTATTGTTGATTTATGTAGTTGATAACATGCCATGGAGGTTTGTGGACCAACAATATTATTAAATGTTATTATTCCAAATAATGGGTTTTTGGGATTCACCCTTGAGCTTGTGGCTAGTGATTTTGGTTTTGGGTTCTTACCATTATGGAATTAGATAGTATATTGGTCATATTTTAATGAAAAAAATACTATATATAAGACAAAAATGGCATGGGGTTTTTGCATCAAAAATGTCTACTGAATGTTAACATTTGGAACTATTTTATTATGAACATAAGCTGATTCTAGCCATATTGATATACCCTTTAGAGGTAACTAATTGGATTATATATTGTTTCCTTGATTTGTGGATTTTAGGAACCATGTCATTTTTACACTAAACTCACCTGAGTATTGAATTCTATTTTTTTATTAGCATTTGATGCATTCTAAAATGATAAAATTTTAAAATGGAAACCTCCTATAAAATTCATTTGACTGAGATGGTTTTCAAGGAGTTTTTATATGCCTTGAAGTCACTTGGAGTTGTTATTTTATGTTGGTTATACATGACTACTTATAAGCAAAATTGAGTTTTATTTCTTTTATGAATGATTGTACTCCTTCTCTTTGAATCTATTGAGTCGATCTGGCTGTCATGTATTGAAGCCATTATGATTAATAAATTATGTTTGGATAATCCTTTTTGTCTAAGTAATAGACTTGGATAGGCCTTTTAGTTTTGTTAATTGGATAAAATAGACCCTAGTTTATGGTGTAAGTCATCTCCCATAAGGATCCAATATATGCCTCGAACATTACTTGGGACAACTAGTTTCACTGAGTTTTATAGTTATATGTTGATTTCAATGCTTCTTTCATCCTTGGTTGACTATTTTTATAAGTATTTATTGGTGGATCAGTATCTTGTGTATACCTCTTATCTTACCAAGGTACATGGTTGTCAAAACCCTCCACCCAGATGATGGTTGGGCTTATAAGGCTAATTTTAAGGGGTGTTATACTTGTTGTATCCATCTTATTCAGTTGATGTACCTAGAATTGCATGTAGAAGTATGTTTCTTAACCATGTTAGTTTGTACCTGATTCTTAGTTGGCATGTTGGATTGGAGTTGGCTACCCATTTTATGTTATGGTTAATTTTTTCTTACCTTATGTAGCCTTGTAACATAAATTATGATGGAAAGAAAATAATAGTGTGTTTGATGTGTGCTAGTAAATTGGCTTGTCAAGGTCAAATTACTATCTTTGTCATTTGAAACTTTCAAAAAATCTAGTCCTTACCCTTTGTAGTTGCTCAAATTGGTCAATTATGGTCTAAAAATGTAAATTTTGGTCAAAAATTTCAAAAAATGGGGGAAAACATCAAAAATGGTTACAAAAGTATTTTAACTATCTCAAAAAATCTTTGAATAGGTTTAAAAAGGTGAAAATAGATTAAGTCTAAAATTTCAAACTTTAAAAAGGTCATTTGATATGTCATATTAGCCAAAAAGGGCCCTCTTTCACCCCACATATGCCAAATTTACAAGTTTGAAACATGGAAAGGGGTTAAAAGTCTATTTTTTCATGTTATACCACATAATACTTCTCAAATATTTAGTTCCAAGTGGTTGAGAGTGTAATTTTGGCTTTTAAAGGGCAAAAAGAGTTTTTTTCCTTTATTTCACAAGTAATAGTATGGATTCCATATAGATTCCATACATCTAGGGTAGGGCTTATAATTTTCATGTCATTACCAGGATTCATCAAGAGTTACATGGTGATATATGGTCATACAAGCACTAAACCATCCTTATTTTGGTACTTTGCTTCTTGGCACAAAGAGACCTACCTGTAGGTTTTTTGATGGTATGGTTTACTAAAGGAGAGTGAAGGTCTAAAATTTGGGGTGAATAAACTAGACTCAAATGGATTCCTAATGGTCTAAGTGGTTTCTAAATTAGATTATCCATGCTCATGAACCATCCAATTTCAGTTAGGTCAAATTTTTCTACCTTGTAACCAGAAAGGAAACCATTTTTCTCCTTTTTCTCCTCACTTGGGTAGCATTTAAAGGAAATTAAAATTGTTCCAATATCTTAAGGACTTTATCTACCTTTCCATGGTCTCCTTTATATTTTATTTATCCAATTTAAGGTTACACATAGGTCTCAAATGCAACCATTCAATATGTAGTGTTGGCAAGCTTGCAAGGGTGAATTGTATGGTCTAAGAAAGAGAAGGTAGCCTCAAATTGTTATTTTTTTTTGTTTTTTAGGTTTTACATTAAGTTTTCATGGTTTTAATTTATAAATCATAGATATTATTAAAGTATGATGGTTAATAAATCCCATCTCCATGCTCTAGAGGTGTTTCCAAAGGGTATGTTTAGCATAAATTAAGGAAACTTTGTAAATTTTGAGGTTTTTGGAGAAAATAATGTTTTAAATTAACCCTCTTGCACTCCTCTAATGGACTCAAAATTCATGAGGTGTGATGTATTTTCCCCATGTTTACATATATCCGATCATCTTGGCCTTTATCATGCCCCACCATGCTCCTTCCCACCACCATTTAATCCACACCATTTCACTGTCATAAACAACCATACCACTATGTTTTCACCCTTTTTTCCACCTCCCTCCATGTTTTCTCATGTTTTCTCATCATATTTTCATAACTTCCACCCTTCATCCCATATCCATCACCCTTACTATCACTAAAACCATGGTTAAAAGAGAGGAAGGCACCATGAGCATGAACAAGGGTATGTAGGCAAGCAAAACGTCATGTTACAGTCATGGGTTTGAACCTACAACAGAGGTATGCAATCAAATTATGATTCTCAAGGCCATTTTGGCTTAGGAATGGAAAATTTTCATTTAAATGTATTGATCATAAATAAAATTATATCAAGGATTATCAAGCACCATCAAAGCATGACAAAGGAGTTTGAAGGCCAATTAAACATCAAACTCAGTCCACACAGTTCAAGAACATGCATCTATAGCCTTCAAGAAAGTGACATAGTGAAGAAAGTATTTGGATTTTCAAGGGTTTCATAAACTTCAAGGAGGTTTTGAGTACAGAAGGTGATCATTTATCTCATGAGAATAATCATGAATATCAAGAAAACTTCATATTATGCCAAGATATGATCACCTACAATAAGTATACAACAGCCAAGAGTTGATCATCAAGTTTTAATAAAGAAAATGAAAACTCCTTGAAGGCATATACAATAAAAGATCACTCTATAAGGGGTAAAAGGTGAAGATCACCATAATAATCAAGGGTAGATATATTACTTATCAAACTTACATAATCAATAAAGGCACCTATAGGCATGTGCCTTGTAGGGTGACCATTTTGATAATAAGCTAGGAGTTTTCCAAACTCTTAAAGAGGGAATTTTGGTTAACAAAGTCATGATAAGTTGAGGTTAATGATCTCAATACATGGTAATTTAAAATGTTTTTTTAAAGTTATCTAGTAGGGTTTAAGGAAGATGAAATGACCTACATTCCTGTACTTGGAGATCACCTACAACTAGGTATGTTTTGAATGTTTTTGGAGGCCTATTAAGGTGTGCCAAAGGAGCATGACTTATTTATAAGTGACCTAATAGTGGTTTTAAAACACATAGGTATATTGACACATTTTGAATTAAGAGTTAATATTATAACCTAAAAATTCCTTAAATATCCCTACAAGCATGTATGGATCCACCTACAGCTCACAACAAGGTACCTACAATCAAGATAAAAGATAGAGGAATAATTCTTATAAAGGAATAGGGGGTTTAGAACATTGCATGAGATATTTTGAAGTTTTTTTGAATATTTTGACATGGAAAGAGGTTTTGTACGTCTTTTTACCCCTATTCAAATCTCCAAGCACTCTCTATCTATACATGCCTTAGTTTATGGTCATATCATAGTCAATGCATGAGAAAGGAGGAGACTATTTTTATAGGTTTTCTATAATGTTGATGGTCTCCATTAATATTGTAAGAAGATTGGTAGGCATTAAGATTTAAATTAATAATTACTAAGGTTTCTCCCTTGGAATTTATACCTACAACCATGCCTTTTTTAAAGCAAGGGTTTTCAAACAAGTTTTCTCTAAAGTGGTTTGTCATGAACAAATAAGGTTTCTGAGCAAGTAAAGGTGGTTCTCTTGTTAGTGCTGAAGGTTTCATAGTCAATGAATGATGAGTATGTTGGTTGATAGGATGATGAACCTTAAAACACTTAATAGATCAGTCAAGACCTTCTAAGATCATGCTACAACCTGCATCTATATCAACAATCATAGTCAAAAATACCTATCTTCATTTTCATAATATGTTTAAGGATCATAAGGAAAATAAAAAGGTGAGTGGTCTCCTCAGAAAGATAATATTTGGGGTATATATGGGGTTTTTAGGTTCAAAATGCAATCTATAGTTCAATAAAACCCTACAATCCTCTTTTGACTATTTGTACCTACAACAACTTGTTAGCAATTATTTTACTTCAAAACTTGAGGAACATATAAGCCAAAACAAGTATCTTGATTTTCATGGCATTGAACTAATCAATCTCAAGAGAAAGACAAAAGGGTCTTAATATACATAGCCTTGGAAGCTCATTATCATTACTTGTAGGTTCTTACTAAGCATCATGCTTGACTCTTGATAGTCCTAAGACATTACATGTTATCCAAGGAGATTTTTTAGCAAAGAAACATCAAACCTTAATTTTGGAATTATCATCAAGAGAACATAGTTTCCAAGGAAGATGACACCTTCATGGGATTAAGAGATATAAATTCAACCTACAACCAATGTCAATTGTATCCCTGTAACCCCCATTTCAAGTCCAAGCCAGCCAACTGTAAAGGAGTTCAAGAGGTGATCATGGTAAGTAGAGAGGATTTATTGCAAGGGTTTTTGAGCTATTAAAGAAGGATCATACAAGGAGAAATTAAATATCATCTTCTTATGATGAAATATACTTCAATGCACCTACAGCCTTAAAGCCTAAAAGGGGACTAACTACAACCATAAAATTATTTGCCTATCCAAGTTTAACAAGTAGTACGTAACATACTAATTTCTAACTAGTTTCATGTTGATTTTTCATTAATAAGAGGGTAAAATGGTTTTAAATATATAAATATCCTCAATTATGGTCAAGGCCTATTCTCATCTACAATAGCCCAGTTAGATGTGTTCTCTTTTGAAGGCCTAATGGTGATAGAGCTTGTAATCAATGAGACCAAACACAACACGGGTCTTTTCAATTTGAAAAAGACGTTCTTAACTAAATACGTAGACCTCAAGTTTAGTGTGATCAAAGAAATGTGACTCAAAAGTCTCATAATGTATTCTACAACTCAATATACCCTACAATCAGCACTAAAGGAGAGCTACAACCAAAAGGATGAACTAGGTCCTTAGAAAGGCCTAAAAGGTGATGAAGATAGTGGTTATGCTTAAGGATATGTTTTATGAATAAAATGATGAAAATATCATTAATATATCATGAATTAAATCTCAAAGGACCACTTACTCAGTTACGTACATCAGACATGTATGGATATATGTTATTTTTGAAGCCTAAAACATTGCATAAGGGAGATAAATGGATACAAAGAGATGAATTGAGATTATAAATTGGTATAAATTGTATTAAATCACATTTTAAATATGGATTACCACTAAACATGCTCAGGCCTAATTAATATCTATATGCAATAGCAAAACATAGTCATTTAAGCCTAGAAATGCTTTAAAAAAGGTCTAAACATGCATAAAATAGGGGTAGAGGTTGTTTTAAAGATATTGAAAGGAATATTATACTAAATTAATATTATTTTTATCTTAAAAACATAAAAAAACCAAGAAATAACCTACAAAACTCAATCAAAATGTAGATAGTCCATGCATAAAGGTCACAATTGAGGGAAAATTAAGGATTATGGAAGCTACAATTGGAATTTTGACCTCAAATTTTATACACAATGTTTTAGTGAGTTGTATAACCATATGAATAAGTTTAATATCCATTTTATGAGTGGATATACTCATTTTTTTTGTCTCAGACCTGAATGTGTCTGTTTGAGGTCACCATTAGAGTAGGCAGTGTTCTGGAGTACCATAAAAGCTTCTAATGACAGGTAAAATATTGATAATCATGGGATGATGTTTTTAAATCATAATAAAAACCTATAAATACTATAAATAATCCAAATTTTATGAAAAACATGCTCATACAAGCTTATGCAAGTAATTAGGCACATGGGCCAAAAAAGCATTTTTGGACTTTTCAAGAAAAAAGGACTTTTAGAGTGTTTTGATAGAATGGTACAGACCATATGATGATGTTTTTAGGATTTTTGAATCTATAAGGGAACTATTTTAATTTTAGTGAATTTTTTTCACTTTTTACAGTTCCAGGCACCCTTCCAAGCCACCTATTTAGATGCTCATTTTGTTCACCACGTGTGGATTTTGGCCAAAAAATATTAGTATGTTTTGAGGACCCCTATGTAATTATAATTCATTAAAAATTAATATTATTTGAGGGTCTGTGATTTATGAAAAATTGTGTAGGTAACCTAGAATATAATCAAATCCCCATAGGAAAATTTCATTTACGTGGTAAATTTTCATATATTTTGCACAAGAACCCAATATTTTAAGGGATGTTAGGGGGGTTAATTTTCTACACATCAATGGAAATATTTTAGCATTTGGAGGTCTATACTTCATGAATCATCATTTTGAAGATTTAGCTTTAAAACCCTCCTAAACCCCTAAAAAACTGGTTTTGAGAAAAGTGGATTTTCTTGCCATCAAATCATCTTGAATCAACCTAAAACATTTTAAAACATAAATTAAACTTAGAGAGGGTTACAAAAATTTCATTTTTATGTATGGAGCTATACATATGAAGGCATAAATCATTTTTTAATGTAAAAAAGGATGTAAAATGAAGTACAGGGTAGTTCAATGGAATCTAATCAATGGATCTCAAACCCTAAGACTTGATCTTCATCCTAAAATATTAATTTGGTTATAAATAATCCCAAAAGTGTCCCTGAACAATCTGCTAGAAAATGTAGAAAAATAGGCCTAGCCAACCATATTGACTTAATGGTGAAGGTTTTCTCATAAAATCACATATTTGATAATGAATAAAGTTGTTCTAGATCTAATTCTTGTTTTTTTAGGTTTCATGTCTTCTTATTTTAGGTTTAATGGTGACCAAGAATAGATTATCCTTTAGGTCTATTTGGTCTAAATGGCTTGGTTGATCAACTTGTCAAGTTTGAGTTTGGCATTGGAATTGGTCATTAAGGAGCTCAAATTAGGTTTCTATGCTTCATATTGATGTTCCATGAATATATTCATGCAATTATCACTCTTCAAGGTCCTTTTTCATGCAAGTGAAGACTAAATTGGAGTTGTTTGGTCTTACATTTTGTTGACTAATTGACAAGTCATGCATCTATTCTTGTTAACATGTCATCCAAGCCTTTCAAACACTTCCAAATCAGCCTCAAGTGGAGTTAAACCATATAAGTATTGGATTAGCATCATGCATGATGTTTGACTTGTCAAAGATGGGGCCCACCATCTTCCTTCCTATGCCAACTTTGAGGATCATGAATATTTTATGGAGTTTTAAGATGTTTGAAGTTTTGATTAAATATTGTAAAAGGAGCTAGTATTGAGTTAGTCAACCAAGACTAACCCTTCTCCCTTTTCAATGCCACATTAGCTTAGGTTAGGTTTTGAGACATATATATTGGCTTTTTGAAGCTATTTTTTCATTATTCCTGGAGCTAAAGTAGAAATTGTATTTGGACCATACATAAATAAAGGAGATTTTTATTTTGAAATTAGTTTTGATAGAGAATAGAGTGTAATTGATTGTGAATTAGCATATAAGTGGGATTATATCTCCTTTTGTTAGGTCCATTCCTCACCTATTGCTTTCTATCTCACCTTTTATAGGTCATTTTAAGAGGTAAAAAGAATCTTGTAATCTAAAATTCTTTCAATCCTTCATCTAAAATATTTATGCTTAAGGGAAATGTAGGAATTTTATTGGTTTATATGCATGCATTAATTTTAATAGCTTCTATAGGATTTAAACAATTCAGGTGCATCACCCCTTTAAATAGGATTTCCCTTCAATTTTCCCTTCCCATTTTCATTCAAAAAAATAGTAATTAGTTATAATAGATAAATCTTAAGGGAACCAACCCTCTCTAGAGGTTTTTCTTATTACAAATTCACCAACACTCTAAGAATTTCTAATTGTATCAGCTAGAGTAAGTGTGTGTTTTACACATCTTCAAGAAGAGTGCACTCTAGAGTGATAATAGTTTTTGGCACGCTCGGTGGGACAACTTATTCACACTTTTGAATTATTATCTGTGTATCTAAATATATTATTCATTTCTAGATTTTCATTTTTAGTTTTGTATACTTTTCATGCCACCAAAAGTTGTGACAATATCCTCTACAAAAGGGAAAGAAATAGATTTATCTAAGTTATCTTTCCAATCAACAAAGAAAAAGAAAGCCTCTCAATCAAATCCAAATCCTCCACCTTCTATTACCCCTACTATTGTAAAAAATTCTCCTATCCAAACCAATATTGTGTATCAAAATATTATTTTTAATCCTATACCTCAAATGGTTGTTCCCATAAGATAAGATTTTATTACATTCAATGGTGGTAGTCCTCTAAATATCAATCAATGGGATGATATTCCAATTTTTGATCTGAAGGCTCTTCCTTATTTCATAGGATAAAATCCAATAACCCCTATAAAACATATTGAATATATTGCTAATATTTGTTTAGTGCATCATGTGACATAGGAAAATGTAACAATGAGGTTGTTGATAATTTATTTCAAAGGGAAAGCACTTCAAGGTATAGAGGTTTAGCTCTTACATCACTCAACAACTAGGATGAATTTGTAGAACTTCTATACAAACATTTTGAAGACAAAAGTGATCATCTTTCACTGATGGATCAGATTACAATAATTAAGAGATTTAATCATGAATTCATGGTGAATTTCAACTACAGATTCCAAAAGACTTGGGATATAATTATTATAGTGATCAAGCCTAGACCCAACTATGCTTTTATGTACTATCTAAAGGCTCTTAATTTAGATGTGGCTATCATGATTCAATCTATGGGAGGAAACACTTTACCTAAAGCTTTTGAAGTAGAAATCAAGGCTAAAAATTACCTTATACAAGTAGGTAAGTAATCTCTAAGGCCACTAATGCCTCTTTTTCTAGAGATCCATCTTCCTACTCCAACTATTGCTCCAATTCTAGAGTCATAAAAGTTTCATCACATAAAATGTGATCAAAATAATATATTGGGGAAGATAGAGAGTCTTCTTAAGTCTTAGATTAATAAGTTGGTTGCAATAGAGAGGCAACAAGCTCCACCATATAGGCCATATCATGATACTAATCAAAATTATTAGTCTGATAGGCCATCCTATCAATCAAATCAGCAAATACAAGGGCAAAATTATCAATCAAGGTAGTATAATCATAATGTTCCAAGAATTCAATATCTATTGTGCCAACTTAGAGTAATTATGCTCAAGAAGGACAATAGAACAATCAATGAGATCAAGGAAACAACATGGAATGGATCCAATTGGTGAGAGTTATCATCAACCTTTTATGTAACAAACTTTAGTTCATCCTTCATTTGAAAACTAGCCACCTTATCAAAATAAGGAAGCCTCTCTAACCTATGGAGACATTCCTTCATTCACTAAAGTAAATGTACCAAATCAACAAAGAGAAGGTAGTGGTAAGGCACCTAATAAAACTCTATTTGTGAACTTCCAGGAAGGTGAGAATTCTTTTGAGCACTTGGATGTAAATTAAAGCCAAGATTTACCTAAATTTCATAATTAAATTATAGCTCATACTAGATATAAGAAAAGAGAAATTGTTGAAGGTTCAGGTCCAACCCCTTCTTTTTCATAGCCACAACAAAATATGACTACACATGAGCTACCTAAAAAAGTTTAAATCAAAAATCTCAAGATCAAAAAGATAATAATGTGAAAGGGCCTTACATACCTCAATTTACACAACATTTTGGATCTCCTTCTACTCTTAAATTGTAGTCAAGGGCAGCCACTTCTCCACTTAATATTATGGATCATATGAAAAAGACTTCAGTATCAATTTCAATGTGGGATACTCTACTAATCCCAAGACAAAAGGAGTAATTACAAGAGAAGATTTCAAAGCTCAATATCTCTAAGAGACCACCTAAAATAAAAAGAGTAAGTGTTATCCTAACTAATACTAATACAACTATTGAGTTTCAACCTCTTAAGATGACTAAGCCCCCTCCATTTTATCTTTTTATTATCATTGGATATTGTCTTGTTCATAACTATATGATTGATAGTGGGTTTAGTAATTCTATCATGCTCAAATAAATAATTGATAAGTTAGGATTATGGTATGAACCCCATGAGAAAGGTGTCTTGAAATTAGATGGGTCTCTTACCAAGACTTTAGGTTTGTTGAAATATCTAAAAATCACACTTGTTTCTTGTCCAGATTTCACCATTTTTAAAGATTTTGTTGTTGTTGTTGATCTACCTCCATATTTTGTACTATGTCTATCTAAAGATTTCACTACTAAAATAGGAGGTTACATTTCCTCAAATATGTCATATATAGTTTTTAGAATGAGGTTTGGAACCAAAGTTACTATTAGATCTGAGCCTATTTCCATATTTCATCTTGAGCCATATATGCCAAATATGTCAAATGTGAATTGCAGTATTTCAAAAGAAGATGATAAAATCATTGAGTAAGATCCTTCTAAGCCTCTTTAGGGTATACTGTATCTTCTCCTAGATGAGCAAGATACTAAAAATCATGGACATGTCCCCTATAAAAGTATTGACAATTCTAGATTTGGAGTCTACTATATGTGCAAAAAAGGTGATTTATTGCCTAGTCTCATTAGCTCAATGTAGGATCAAGGAGTTTATAATCTATTCTTTGATGGATCCATAATAAAGAATGGAATTGGGGCTGGTGTAATGTTAATTTCAACACAAAATCAAAGGTATTATTCTTCTATTAGATATTAGTTTAGTTGTACTTCTAATACTATAGAGTATGAATATCTTATGTATGGTCTCTAGTGGGCCAAAAAGAAGGATATTAAGCTCTTACAAGTGAAAGGTGATAGTGAGTTAGTAGTCTATAAATTTGTAGGTTTAAGTGAATTAAAGAATCCTATTTTAAAGGCCTAAAAATATATATTTTTGGATCTCATGTAATATTTCCTTGCATTTGACATTCACTCCATTCCTAGAGGAGCAAATCAACATGCAGATAGTCTTGTTGCCATAGGAGCACAATAAGATATTTTGGATCAGATTAAGGAAAATAAAAATTAGACCCAAATCAAGGTTGTATGCCTACCTTTAGTCCCAAATGATGATATAATTTGGAAATTTTTTGATTCTAATAATCAAATAGCATATTACTTATAAAATGAGGCAAAGTTTTGCCAAAAAAATCATGATAAATTGTAGGATCAATATGAAAATTAGATCATGTAATTGAAATCAAATGAGATGCCAAACTTTTTTGTGAATTTATAAAACATTTTCATTAAAGATGATCAGCTAAAGAAAGACAAGGTGAGTATTTATTCCATGAAAGAACATTATGAGAAATTATCATAGCTAAAAGTAAGCAACTCAAGATGGGTAAAGTGAACACTGATCCTGAGAGAGTAGCTTTCATTTCATTATGTCAACAATTCATGGATGTATTTACTTGAGAATAACATGATTTGAAAGGTTTTGATCCCAAATTAGCACAACATACTTTTAAATAGGAACAAGATGCAAAAATAGTAAGACAAAAGCAGAGGCCTATCAACACCAAGGTTAAAATTATCATGAGGAAGGAGCTTACAAAGCTAATTGAATAAGGTATTACTTTTCCTATAAAACATTCAACATGGGTAACAAATATTATACTAGTAATAAAGAAGAATAGATAGATAAAGTTATATGTATATTTTAGAGATTTGAATAGAGTATCATTGAAAGACCACTATCCACTTCCTTCCATAGATCAAATCTTACAAAGAGTATTAGGTTCATAGAGGTTCTCTTTATTGGATGGGTACTCAGGCTACAACTAGATATTGGTGAAAGAGCAAGATCAATATAAAATAGATTTCACCACTAAATGGGGTAATTTTACTTACAAGAATATGCCTTTTGGACTCTCTAATGTTGGAGTTACCTTCCAAAAGGCAATGGATGTTGATTTTCATGGTGTTTTAAGTGAAATGGTTTTAGTATATCTTGATGATATTATAGTATTATCAAAGAATCCTAATGATCATCTAACACACTTGAGAATTATTTTTGATAGATTTAGACAATTTAAAGTCTCATTGAATCTAAAGAAATGCATTTTTTCAATGCATGATGGGAGACTTCTTGGGCATGTGGTGTCCAAATCTAGTCTTTCCATTGATCCAGAGAGGATAGTGGCAATCCTTGCTCTATCATTTATTAATGGATGTTAATTTTCATGGTGTTTTGAGTGAAATTGTTTTAGTATATCTTGATGATATTATAGTATTATCAAAGAATCCTAATGATCATCTAACACACTTGAAAATTATTTTTGATAGATGTAGACAATTTAAAGTCTCATTGAATCTAAAGAAATGCATTTTTTCAATGCATGAGGGGAGATTTCTTGGGCATGTGGTGTCCAAATCTAGTCTTTCCATTGATCCAAAGAGGATAGTGGCAATCCTTGCTCTATCATTTCTTAAACACAAGAAAGGATTGTAGAGCTTATTAGGTAAGATAAACTTTATCAAAAGATTCATTCCTAGTTTTATAAAACTAGTAAATCCACTAACTCAAACGCTAAAGAAACATCAAGAGTTCACTTGGTGTAAATAAGGTAAAAGGAGTTTTAAAGCTATCAAAGAAGAAATCAACCAAGCTCTTACTTTTATTAATCTAGATTTTAGTAAGGATTTCTTCTTGTATGCTTTCTCTACTTTTAGTACTATTTTAGCCATGCTTATGCAGTAGAATGATGAAGGTTTGGAATAACCCATTGCTTTATTTATTCAAGCTTTAGAGGGTATTACTTTGTATAAAAACATGTTCTTATTGTTATAGGAGGTCTAAAAAAATTTAGACATTTGGTTTCAAATAATAAGATTATACTAATGGTAGCTCATCCAAGTGTGAAGGATTTCATTCTCAACATAGACTTGAGTAAAATGAGAGCTAGATGGGTCACTAAATGCATGAAATATGACATTTAAGTCAAGGTTACAAATCTAGTCTAAGGAAAAAGATTATTTGAACATATTTTAGAAGATGTGAAAGAAGAAAACGAGATAATTTTGATAATTTAGGACACTTAACATGAAGCTGATAATACACCTCCTACAAGCTAGACACAAAACATTGCTAAATTTATTCAAACTGGAGAGTGTCTAAGGTTTTTGAATGCATCACAAAGAAGAAACTTCATGATATAATTATTACCATACATATTTATTGATGGAGTGCTTTTCAAGAAAGACATTAGAGGTATGCTTTTAAGGTGTGTTGAAACTTGTCAGTTTGACAAGCTTTTTGAGCAATTTCATGATAGTCTTTTTGGAGGTCATTTTGCAGCCAAGCCCACAACTACAAAAATTATTAGAGCTAGTTATTTTTTTCCCCATTTATTTATAGATACACATGAATAAGTTATGAAATGTATAAAGTGTGCAATGTTTTTAGGGAAATAGAAACTAGCTATTATGCCACTAAAGCCAATTTAGGTTGAGCAACCTTTTAAGCAATGGGGTTTATAATTCATTGTCATGATTCATCCTCCATCTAGTGCTGGTAATAAATGGGTTTTGATAGCTACAAACTATTTCACCAAGTGGGTAGAATCAGTGCCTTTGAAGGAGGCAAATGAGAACTCTGTGCTTAAATTTTATGAGAGCCTAGTCATTCATTTTAGAGCACCTTCTACTATAATATTAGATAATGCTTTAGCATTTATTAGTATAGAGGTATGTGAATGGGATATTTAACATGTTATTTATTTAACATATTCATCAAATTAATATCCATAGGGTAATGGAGAAGCTAAGTCCACTAATAAAAACTTGATTTGGACCATCAAAAGAATAATGAAAGGTAATAAGAGATCTTGGCATACAAAGTTGGAGACTAATTTATAGCCTGATAAGATCATCCTTAAAAAGGCCATTGGTCATTCACCTTATCTCTTAGTTATCGAAGATAAGCAAGGTTGACTATTTCATTGGATCTTCTAGCTTTGAAACTTGTGTGAATCTAGGAATTTGACTCAAGAGAAGATGGTTAGTATGGGGTTAGTTCTAAAATGAAAAAGAAATGAAAGAAACAAACTAACTAGAATAACATCTCTGGGCCTAGACACTAGGGAGAGCTTAGTTAACAAACATGAATAAAACACATAACTAAAATGTAAAAGAAATCTTATTTTACCTTCCTTGGATGCTCCAAAATTCTTGTTGTAGTGGCTTGCTCGGTTTGTGCTCATGAAGTCTTCATCAAAGGAGGCTTGACTATCTCTTCTTATCCTTAACACCTTTCACTTATGGTTTGGATTGGCTTGGAATCAATTTGTCATGTTAAAACTAATTTTAATGGCTTCTTTAATATATTTGTGAATTATAAATTTGCACCAAAATAGCCTAGAAATGATGTTTATGGCCTCTCTATTTATAGATTTTTGAGAATGATTAAAATCAATATGAACCATCCATCTCAGGATTGCGATGTGTGGTTAAGGATTAATTAAATTTTTGGAATTAAGTTTGTAATTATCCTCATCATGACATTGAAAGAAGGGGTAGTTAAGAGGCATGGAGGGTATCATGGAAGGCATTGATGAGGCATGGAGGGCATGAATCCTGATATTTGTGGCATTTATGGCCTAGGGATGTCTTTCCAAGAAATGAGATCACCTGATGATGTAGATATTCAATATTCATTTTGAAAAATAAGTTTTTAACAAGTTTTCATGGAATTATTAATTGTCTTGATTTGGATTAATTGTCTCTTATGCGTGATTAAACACTTTATGCACAAATTACTCAAATTGATCAGAATACCTTGTTATTTGTTTTAAATTTGACTGGATTGGAATTGGAAGGTAATGTCAAATGCATTAGGTCCATTATACCATTTAGGATGTTACCAATAATAAATAACAAAGGCATGTGTCTTGTAGAAGATTTGATAGGAAAGAGCAATCCAGAGCACCCAAGTACAAAATTGGCATTTTGACTCAAAATGATCTGATCAAAGTTAGTTGGCCCATAAATTGAATTACCCCATTTAGGGATGCCCTGGCTAAAATCAGCACTTGAATATGTCAGTTTCACATCATTTAGTGTGTTTTAGTGTTTTTAGGCCAAATTGTGCATTTTGCGTAGAAATTGGTCAAAAGCATGGTTGGAGGTTATCGGTGGCTAGTTCTAGGTGTCTATAGTTTGCCCCTATTTAAGAAGTCATTACAATCTATAAGAATATTAACATATTCTCAAAGAATGAAAAGGTCATGTATGCCTACAACTGTAATGATGATAAACTAACTGTATGATGCCCCCTCAAGGGAAAGGTTGGCATAAGTATGTCAACAAACTATCCCTCAAAAAGAAAGAAGCAAAATGAAGGGACTAAAGAAAGGAAAGATGATGGGGTGAAAACATAATGATATTGAAAAAATAGTCAAAATCATTGAGAATACAAGTGGGATGGTAAAAAATGGTTTTCCCAAAGGTAGTTATAAACATTGTACCCTGATAGTGGCAACATGGTATGATAACATAATGATTTACCCAAAGGTGATTACAATCATTGAGAAGATGGAGATATCCCAATTAGAATAGAAAAATAACATAAAAACATTCCAATGTATAGGTAGACAAAGTAAAGTGGTGACAACATAATGATTTTCCCAAAGGCAGGTATAATCATTGAGAAATATAGGTGGGATGGTGTGTAATGATTCACCCATAAGCGGTTATAATCATTAGACCCCGATTATGGAAAACATGATAAAATTGGTTTAGAAGGATGATAACTTAACATAGAGGATAATGATGAATTGAAATAACATACTAGTAGGGAGATTCTCATCCTGATTAGGATGGAATCAAGATGTCGATGCTGAAGAGATGCCACCATTATTGAATAGAATTATTAAAGATTAGGTTTGTTGTAGCACGTGTCAATAAGCATCATGGTATAACATCATGAGGACTTAGCTGAAATATGCATAAGGATTGACTCCTATAATCTAATACTCAATAAAAAACAATGCACCAATGATAAAAACCATGATGATAATGTAAACATATGAATATGGATGGATTCAAGTGTAAGTGTGGGTAAGGAATCACCCAATGAAAACACATAAATTGAATCAAGGCAACAATTCTAAAATCAAATAAACAAACAAACAAACAAATAAAATAAGCAAAAATAAACAAACAAACAAACAAACAAATAATGCAATAGAAACGTTGTGAATATTGCCCCTAGAAAATAGGCAACAAATTAATAAATGGGGGATTAGAAGAAAAGGAATGGGGTGGTTGAGATATCTCCATATGCACTAGGCAAGTGGATGCTACCTACATAGTTCCATGGATGTAATATCTAATAAAAAACTTTAGGCCAAATGCAGTTCTCCTAGGGAATGGGAAGAATGTGATAACTGATGAAAACAAATAGAATGGATGTGATAGAAGAAGATGAATGGTCTTGCAAAATGACAAGTGCATGAGATAAAAAGGAGAAAAAGGAAGGGGAAACTAAATAATAAGTGATGTGTTTGTAACTTAGTGAGGGTTCCCAGAATCCATAAGGTAAAGAATTGGTCAATGTTTTTTTCTTTTCTAATGATTTTTCAAATGCTTTTGGAATTTTTTGAAGTATCTCAACTCGATCAAGAATGATGAGACACTTTAATGGTTCAAGCTCACAAAATGGTGAGAGCATGGCTTAGGTTACTCACAAAACATTGAGAGCATGGCTTAGGTTACTCACAAAATGGTGAGAGTGTGGCTTTTATTGCTTGCAAAAAGGAAAGAACATGGCTTAGGTTGCTCACAAAATGGTGAGATCATGTCTTAGGTTTCTCACAAAAAAATAATAGCATGGCTTAGGTTACTCAAAAAAATGGTAAGATAATGGTGTAGGTTTCTCACAAAATGGTGAGAGCATGGCTTAGGTTGCTCATAAAATGGTGAGAGTGTGGCTTAGGTTACTCATAAAATTATGAGAGCATATGGAAAGCGTGACTGAGCTGACCTCAACAAGTATCAAGTACTACCTACATAAACCTAGAGTAGGACCTCAAGATACTATAGTTTTACCTTTACAGTAAAGGAATTCAACTAGTGTAGTAGTCAATTCAAACAAAATAGGCATAGTTGGGAAAAAGGCATAGTACAACATAGGAAGTTATGAGTTGGTATGTCAAGGATTAATGTGGCCCCTAGTTTACCCATAGGTGGTTATAACCAGGACACAATTGCATAGATCAATGGTAGTAATTTTCCCAAAGGTGGTATAATTAGTAGTAAGATTTATGGTAAGAAAAAATAACAAACAAAGGATGCAACTACTCAAACTTCTCTCACACTATCCCCAAAATACAATTTTATTTGAAGTACTGGAATTAACTGATGAAATTGATTAGATACCTTGATGCTAAAAATGCATAATGAATGGCAAAAGAATAAGGTTGAATAGGATAGGATTTAGAACACACCGAGATGATAGGTCATAAATGGAAAGTGGATATGGTAAAGAGCATGGATAAGGATGGTATTTGTATAAAGAAGAATAGTGATAAAATGCCATAACTAAAATGGTCTTTATAGACAATACACCTTACCACTTAAGCATAGTACTGATTGAGATGAATAATATTCATCAGCTTAAGAATTTCATCTCCATCAAATGTGATAAGCTTGTATGCTCTTGATCCATAATCTATAGTAATGATGAAAGTCCCTATCCAGTTTGGTTTGAATTTCCCTTTATGCTTCTTCTTAGCCATGGTATTCTTTTGGTTTTCTTTAAGAACAAGATAACCAAGTTCAAATATTCTATACTTAATACATAGATTATAGTGGCTTTTGAGTCAATTCTGATATGCTTGAAGATTTTTGAGCATGACTATGCATTTCTCATCAAGTAGGTATAGCTCTTACATGCAAGCTACTCAATAGTCATGATCATCTAGGACATGCTTGAAAGATATGCATAGTGAGGGTAATTTGACCTCAATGGGAAGGATGGATTTAGTATCATAAACAAGTTAGTATGGAGTGGATCTTATGGAGGTACAATGATTGGTATGGTATGCCTAAAGGGTAGGGAATATCTGCAAGTGCCAATCATGATCGACATCATTGACAATTTTTTGAGAATATTGATGATGGTTTTGTTGGATGCCTCAGCTTGGCCATTACCTTGAGGGTAATATGATGTAGAAAAATGTTCTATGATGTTTTATTCAATAGATAACTAGTCTACATCCTTGTTCTTGAATGATCCTCCATTATCAGATATAACATCAAAGGGTATATTGTAGCAGTAAATGAGATGCTTGAAAATGAATTTGGAAATTTGATTTCCAATCACGTAAGTGAGGGGTATAGCTTCAACCCACTTAGTGAAATATTCAGTGGTAGTAAGGATATGTTTATGGCCATTAGATGAAGTGGGTTTGATCTTCCCAATGAGGTCAAGTCTCCATGTAGAAAATGGCCATGGTGTCAACATCGATTTCAAAGTTTTTGCTAGGGCATGAATTATATTAGCATGCCATTGACATTTGTCACACTTTTTTACATATGTAGCAACATCTAAATCTATTATGGGCTAATAATAACCAATATATAATAGATTTTTAGATAAGACTACTCCAATAGAATGAACACCACATACTCCTTGAACTTCTCTTAATGCTAGTGTAGACTCTGCTAAAGTTAAACAACAAAGTAGATATCCATAAAAAATATGATGATAAAAGGTGGTTCCAAGTAGAGTATACCAAGTGAAATGATGAATGAAGGATATGGTTTATTTTTGAGATAGGTTAGGTGGTATAACTTGGTCATGAAGGTAGTTGTAGAGGTTTGAGTACTAGATAGAATTAAGACCAATAATATCACAAATCTTTGCAATGATTGAAGGTTCATACACTGGTGCTAACAAATTCTTGATGAGGAACTGATACTCTCTAGCTTTATTTTTTTTTTGAATTAGAGAACCAATAGTAGGCATGACATCTACAATTCTATTACTAGCCCTTGGTATGTGCTCAAACTGAATATTGGTAATTTGTTACTTCAGAGTGTCGACCATAGCTTTATATAGAATGAGCTTGTCATCTTTGGTCTAAAAATGATTTGTGACTTGATTGATGATTAAATGATAATAACCATAAACTTAGAGATGAGATATATTCGAATGCACTGCTTGTTGAAGTCCTACAACAAGTGCTTCATACTCAGCCATGTTGTTTGTACAAGGAAAGCTGATTCTAAATGATTTAGGGATTAGATCCCCCTATGGTGTAATAAATAATAGGCATGCCCCTAATCTATGTGTAGTAAATGAACCATAAAAATACAAATTCCAAGGTTGATACTTAAGGGGTGTGTTGATGATAGTCATTATGAATTTATTAGGAAATTGAAATGTGAGTGGCTATGTCTATGAGAGGTGCTTCAACAAGTTGATCTATAAGAACTTATCCCTTGATTACCTTCTGATTAACATAATCTATGTCAAAATCACTAAGATGCATGATCCATTTAGCCATTCTACCTTGAAAATATATTTTATATAGTATATATTTGAGTGGATCTACTTTTGAAATGACCATGGTCTTATTATTTAACATGTAATGGCACAATTTTTGAGATGTGAAGACCATGGCTAGAAAAGCTTTTTTAATAGGTGCATAGTTATGTTCATATTTAACAAAGGTATAGATTAGGTAGTACACAACATTCTCTTTTTCATTATCATCATGTTGAGCCACGAGTGCCCCCAGAGCATGGTTAGTAGCTGATAGGTATAATAAGAATGGCTTTTCTGACATAGGAGGTAATAAAACAAGAAGATTAACAAGATAGTTTTTAAGTTATTGAAAAGCTATTTGGTAGTGATCATCCCAATGAAATGAAACTCCCTTATTCAAAAGGTGTGTAAATGGATGGTACTTGTTTTATAATTGAGAGATGAAGTGTTAGATTGACTAGATCTTACCCTACAAATTATGGAGGTGCTTTAAATTAGTTTCTGGTAGCATCTCGATTATAACATGGACTTGAGACAGATTAACTTCAATACCTATATGAGATAAGATGAAGCCAAGTAATTTTATTGAAGTTACACCAAACACACATTTCATTAGATTGAGTCTGATTTTATACTCCTATAATCTTTCAAATATCTTATGTAGCACTGTTGGATGGTCAGTCCTAGTTTTGTATTTTCATAATATGTCATCGACATAGTCTTCAACAATATCATGCATCATATCATGGAATATGATAGTCATGAACC
Source organism: Torreya grandis (assembly GCA_037957365.1). NCBI lineage: Eukaryota > Viridiplantae > Streptophyta > Pinopsida > Cupressales > Taxaceae > Torreya > Torreya grandis. The sequence continues at coordinate 1,492,462 of JARHVA010004201.1, forward strand.
TTTGATATATTGTTCCAGCATTCTTAAGACCAGATGGCATTACTTGATAACAAAATATTCCCCATTTAGTGGTGAACATTTTTTTATGTTGGTCTTCTAGTGCTATTCTGATCTAATTATATCCTGAAAAGCCATCCATGAGTGAAAGAATTTCATAATCTATCATGGAGTTGATGATCATGTCGATATTAGGCAAGGTAAATTCATCTTTAGGACAAGCTTTGTTGATGTCTAAAAAATTAGTACAAATTTTGATCCCTTCAAGCTTTTTACTAACAAGTACCACATTAGAGATCCATTCTAAGTAGTCAATGGATCGATACATCTTGCTTCTAAGATTTTTTTAAAACTCTTTATTTACCAATACAATAATGAGAGGATGCATCTTACGTAACTTTTTTTACCAATTTGGCATTAGGATTAACCACAAGGTGGTGTAGAACCAATGTGAGGTCTAAACCTGACATGTCAAAATAGGCCCATGCAAAGATATCTACAAATTCTCTCAATAGAACTGTAAAGATGTCATGTTCCTCCTTAGTGAGGGACACACCTAATTTTATCCATTTCAAGTTTGATGGAGTCTCAATATTTACCTCTATTGTATCTTCAACTAGAAGGGTCAAACTGTCTTCTAGGATAGTAGGTAATGACTTGAAATATTAGGACTTGCTCTTCAACTTCTCATAAGCATGATGAATCTGAGTCCCCTAATGGGAGATCTAGCCATGTGACAAAAATAGTTGGATATTATTGAATAATTTTATCAAATACTTATTGTTGCTCAAATCTAAACTTGGATCCATAGGCAAGTTTGTCATTGGTGGTCTCTTGGTCTAGATTTGAAGAAGAATAAACACCCCAATCTAATGGTGCTTGAAATAGGTTTTCACCACTAGACTAACCTTTATCTTTACTTTTTCCTTGTCAAAAACTATCTCAAAGAGGTTTTCAATTTTGGACCTTAGTTTTTTACTTATTTATTTTTGGCTAAGGGTGTTCACTCACTCTTCAAAATAGGTTGCAGGATCTAATGTGATTGAGAATCTTGATTTGTGATCTCCCAATGGAATGTTATCTCTAAGGCCTAAAAGGTCATAAAATGCCTCATCATTTTAGAACTCATCAATTGATAGATTGGATTCTTGTTGGTCCCAATCTATCAGTTGGGGATAATATAATGGAAATGGATTGTCATGAATGGTCAGGGTAAGGATACAAATGACATTGTTATCAAATAGGTTGGTTTTATCTAAGTCATCAAAGGTGAGGCAATGATCATTATCTATTTCACTATCGACATCATCATCACTAGTCACTGGTGATGGATTTTGAATAAGATGTGGGGTCTCCCCTAGGCGGTTTAAATCCAAGTCCATAAGGTCTTTCATACTTAGTCATAGAAATTGGCTTGATGGTTCCTTGTTGAATTAGTTTGAAGCCTCTTCCCTCATAATTGTCATGCTCCATGATCCTATTTGGAATAGGATACTTTGAATTTTTATAACAATCATCTTGGTTGTCATTTTATAACCATGATTCATCCCCTTCAAGAGGGTTAGGTTCTAGGCCAGATGCTGGTACAAATGTGATAGGTCCCTTATCTTTTTTCTTTTGTTTCCAATGTATATATGGGGTGACTTTAGGTCACCTAAAGATTTTTGGATTATGGGGTAGATTGTCAATATGAAACATATCATGGGTCACATATTCTCTCAATCCATTATCTAAAATTGTGAAATGATTAGAAGCTTTAGAAGGTGGCATGTGGGAAAGGGAATCCAAGGTATAGGATCTATGCAGTTATCTGGTGAAAGATCAATAAGTATATCCTTTCTTTTATCCTACTTGGAACTTAGATTCATGCCATACTAATAATGATAGATTTCAAATTTGGCCTCAAGATGCTTGCAGTGTTCATATGGCTATAAATCTCCTAGAATATTCACTTCCATCCTTGAGTGGGAGAATTGGATATATTGGTACAACATTGATGGAACTACATGAATCTCATGTAACCAAGGCCTTCCTAGAAGTACATTGTACGATAACTCAAAATCAAGCACATGACAAAGTGTATCATGGGTCAAAGGCCCAATGATAACTGGAAAACTAATGGTGCCTTGTGATTCTCTTTCCTGATTATCATAGGCTTTGATGGTTATTGTTTCTAGCTAGAGATCTATCATTATGTACCCAAGAATCTTGATGAGCTTTGGAGACACTATTTTGAGGCCAAATCCATTGTTTATAAGGATATGTTTCAATTTATGTCATATTATATAAACTTCTATGTATAATGGATTATTTTAGAGTGGGCCAAGGCAATATAGATCACTTTGGTTGAATGTGTCTTGTTGGACTAGAGCTAGGTGTCCAACCAAAGCTTGAAATTTATTAGGGGATATGTCACTAGCAATAGTGGATTGGGTTAAAAACTCATTCAATATGTTCTTATGGATTATTGAAATTTGTAGCAAATCTATAATAGAAATTTATGCTAGTGTCTTCTGCAATTGTTCCATAGTATCAAATTTCTTGTCTTGGTCAATAGTGAATGGTTTATTTTAAGGCTGAATAGTTGGTTAAATGACAAGTAAAGTGGTAGATGGTTATGGGCCTAAGATAGTAATATTTGACCTCCAAGTTGTGATTGCATAATTAAGATTAAATACTAGACCATTATTGCTAACCAATGTTGGGAATGGTGTGGGACCAGACATGACAAGTCTCAGTTATTGATGCACTCACATGTGGTCATGTCGTAAGGATGAGTTATCGATATAAGGTCCAAAAAGGGAAATCCCAATTTATTAGTTTGCCTGTATGCATTCCCAAGTCAAATAAGGATTATCCATGTAATTTGGCTGAATGTTGTTGTTTAGTGATGGTCAAGGTTGATTAGTTCTTAGTCTAGGATTAATGGAGATAACATTAATGCTACCCCCTACAATATGACCTACAACCCTATTGTAGTCATGTGCAACTACATGGTAGGTTTGTTGGTTGTTACCATTTTGACCTTGGTTTTGTCCATTATTCTATCATTATGGGTTTTACTATTGATTTTGTTTATTTTTATGGGTTGGCCTTTGATTTTGATATTGTTTATTTTTCTACTGCACTAGTCATTATTTTTGTTGTTGCTAATTATTTTGCTACTACTATTTGTTATATTAAGGAAAGGGGTGTTGATAAATCCAAAGAGTTTGATTGGAAGTGGAAGTGCCATTATCTAATGTTATCTCCCAATTCTCCAACATATTCTCAATTAAATGCTTGATTTGGACACATCTTCATAGATTATGCCCATTGACCTGATGATAGTCATGAACTTCATTTTCATGGTACCAATCAAGATGAGGAATACCTTGCAGATAATGCTTTGGTATAGGCCAAATAATCAGATTAGAGATATCAAGCTTGAAAAATATAGACTCAATAGGTTCTCTTAGGTCACTAAAGACATGACATGTAGGCATAATTATCCTAGGAGGAGGGGTTTGTAATGGTAAATGCTACTATATTTATTGTGTAGGTCTTGGTTGTTTTGATTTTAGCATTGGTTAGAGAGGTTGCTAGGTAGGAGTAAGCTAAAAAGGTAGTGTATATGATGTTTTCAAAATTTGGACATGATAGGATTTGGTAATTCCATTTCCTACAACATTCCTATTGTGGTTGAATTGCTTTAGTCTTTCTTGGTTATTACCCTATGTTGATTGCGATGTTGGCACTTGAATGGGATGTTGGTCATTTCCCTAATTGGTACCTTGATTTTGATTAGTTGAATTAAGCTTGATAACTCCTTTATTTATGATCACCCTCTCAATCAACAAACCTTTATCAATGATCTATTTGAAAGTATGTGCACATTGTATTTCCAAATGATAAGCTATCTCACTATGCAAATTTTTAGTAAACATAATGAGTAATTGTTTATCTAGTAAACTATGGGTGAAATGGATTGCAATGGCTCTCCATCACTATAACTAACTTGCACAAATATTACCATCTTTTTTCTTTGCTTGCATTAAGTTTACTAATGAAATCTCATGCTTGAGATTATAGGAGAAGTGCTACACAAATTTATCAGAAAGATCATAAAAATATGTTACTCAATTTTTAGGTGACTTTAAAAACCACTCCAAGGCTTATCCATCTAAGATCTTTGGAAATAATATCAAAAATTAAATGTGGATATATGCCACTAGTTTTAGATTAAGGTAAAAATAGGTTTTGAAGGGACCCCAAAACCCTTTAACAGTTAAAAAAGATAAAGCATTACCGTGCATCAGGATAAGCAATCCTTAAACCTACTAAGAAGTAGCAACAAGAATAGGTTATACAGAGACAACCTCAGAAACTAGTCTGTAATCATCCCCCTAAAGTCCCAAATAAAGATCTAATATCTATCTTTTAGGGGTAAAATCTAGAATAGCTGCCTGCCTGCCATCAGCAATATTCTGCTTACTTTCTAGCTCTCTAGTTTTCCTAATGGATCTTCTTCTTGGTTTGTCAGGTGAACCAACATCTGGTTTAACCTTAAAATGTTGTTCATCTCTTATTCCATATTTAACCAGATTAGAAGCAGCATGTTTCGCCTTAGTATGTTGGTCTTTTTTGCTACTTCTTGTTTCTACCCCCTTGGTATTGGTCTTCTTTTCAGCCCTTTTTCTTTGGTTTAGAATTTGCTTCAAGTTTTCTCCGTTATCATACACAAGAGGCTCATTCATAGGGGATTCATTATCATCCATAATCTCCTTAGATTGAGAAAAAAGAAGGTCTCCTTCCTCTAAATTTTTCCATCTTTAGCCAAGAATTCACCTTCCTCTAGCATAGTTTTATCAACAACATCTCTCCATCGATCTTCTATCCTTTGGTAGGAAACAATCTGGTTTGATAGATCTATCAAGTCTTCTATTCTTTATACAGGTATTATGGATTTTGGTTGCAGCCCATATCCTTCTTTCACCAAATTTTCTTCCTCAAGAGGAAGCTCTTTATCCACCTCAGTATGTTTGACATTAGGATCTTGAGAAGAAGGTTCTTTTTCCACCTCAGCTTGTAGAGCTTTAGCATCTTCATTATTTTGTTGTTCTTGTCGATGATCTGCTTTGGGTTTCCAAACTTTCCTTTGCTACCTCTTGGTCTTACTCCCTTCCAAAAAACTACTAGAGTGATTTTTACTTTTGTAAGGGCAGTTTTTGACCAGATGCCCCCATTTCTTACAAGCATAACAAGAGTTGGGCAATTATTCAAAAAAGATCCTTTGAGTTTTTTTACCAAACTCTGATATTAGATCCACTTTTTCTGGAAGATGATTCAAGTCTACCACTTTAACATAAAGTCTAGCACTCTGAAGTTTGGATCTGGTAGCTGTTATATTGTCCATTGCCACAAGTTCACCAAAAGAATTGGCGATTCCTTTAAAAATGTCCTCATGCCAAAATTATAATGAGAGGCCAGGAAGTCTTACCCAGATGGGAGTGGATAAGAAAAATGAATCTGAGAGATCCATATTAGGCTCCCAAATTTTAATAGTGAGAGAGCATTTACCGAAAGACCACAGTCCTCCACACAAAACCATATTCATGTCTTCCTTACAATTGAATGTAAACAAGAAGAAACCATTCAACATTGGAGCCATATCTACCTCTCCTCTAATAACCCATTTCCTTTTAACCATTTTTATAAGAGATTCAAGATTTGGTCTTGCTCCTAGAAATTTACCCACTAGAGTGAAATCCATTGAGGACACAGTAAAATCTATTAAAGGATCTGGAATAAAAATTTGAAACTCACCTTTTTCCTAGCAAGACTTAGCATTCACCGATGGGAAAAGAGATTTTCCATTGGGTTTCTTGCTGAACAGAGAAGACCACTTCCTTTGTTCTGAATGCTCTACCTTCAGCACTTTTGGGGAATTTTCCTTATTAAAATCAACCTTTTCTTTCTCCTTTTCATGCTCCTGCCCCCCCACAATAGGAAGAGAATCCCATTGGGAGGCACAGATCCCACAAAAAGGGTTAGATCCACTCGAAGGTTTACCATTATTTATATTAGACCCTACATTCTTCTCAACTCCTCCTACTGATCCTCCAGGATCTATTCCTCCAGCCTGGTTTTCCACTACTAGTTTTCCACATACCTACGTTCCATTGGTTTCCAGGTCTGAAAGGGTACCTTTTGCTTGCTACCCATCGCTTTCAAATTTTGGAAACTCGTGCTTGCCACCCATCACTTTCAAATTCTGCTTGCCGCCCATGCCTGTCGCTTTCTTCTCCACACCTATATAGTTAGCTACCATGATATATGCCACTAGTTGACATGTGATAAATAATTCAGTAAAACGAGCCTTAGGGTCACCTTTCCCTTTATATTTATCAAATTTTGGTGGTTCATATCCTAGAGGAAATGGTATCTACAAATACTCCATGTTAAATGGGTAGGAACACATGTCATCCAATTTGAACTTTTTAATCTATTTACTAGCTTGAATGGCAGCAATTGTATCCTTCATCTATTGTAATTATTGGGATAAGAAACTGAAAGGAACATTAGTTTAAGGGAGAATATTGGTTTGGGTAGGTGGTTGGTAGGTCACAAGTGGGAAACTTTGACTAGGGTATGATGGAGATATCTATTGGGGTAAATTAGTTTGGTTGGGGAATATAACAAGAATATGCATACATGGATCATGATGTACTTGAAATTGCACATTTGGTTTTGTGATATTCTAGTTTGGGTTGGTGATAAAGATTTGACTTGGAGAATTTTTTGGTTGGAATGGAGGGATATAACTATATTGTGCCTATTGTGGTTGAAAAGGGACATGTTGCTAACTAATCAAACCTTGTTGTTGAGTGGGAACTTGTGGTCCAAGGCCTTATATCTAAATTTGTGGCACATTTTAAACCAATGGTTGTCTAGTAGGTACTTGAAAAACATGAGAAATTCCTTGTTGCATGAATCCCTATGGAGAAGTGAAAATAGGTTATAGATTCGATAACTACTGTTGACCAATATTTGCATGTTGTTGATTAGTCATTACTTGGTTTTGAATTGGCATATTAGTCTGTGACTAAAGAGGTATGTTTGTCGTTACCTAGCAAGGTGGAACATCTATTGCCCCTGATTAAGGTGGTAATGTATTTATCCTTTATTGTGTTGATACACTAGATTGTGTCTGCATGTTTGTTTGATTACCTAATCTTATAGGTTGTACACTTGAGGAAGTAGTCAGTTGAGGTTGTGGTGTAGAAACTCCTATCCTTGGTATGATGATCTACTCATGGGATTAACTATAGGTACATGTTGTTGGCTAGTTTTTTGTGTATTAGTACCACTTTGATCAAGATTGGATGTTCTTTGCACATTATCTACTACATTTGGCTCATTATTCTATGTAGAAGCTGAAGACACTTCTTTAGCAACAAGCATATGCATCAAGTTATCTATTGAATAAATTTGTACGAATGGGTTAGAAATTAAATTCTCTTATCTAGTTAACTCTATCAATACTCCTATTGAAGGAACTAGGTCAATAAGAAGCTTACTTACCATGTTCATCTTATTAAAATCACATGCTAGATTTAGGGAGGTTTGATATGATGTCTACATTTGGTTAAAGTGATATTCCATGATATTTTTACCTCGATTAGATATATTAGGGTCTTGATACGTTGTTTGGACTAGAGCCATAGGATTTCTAGAAGAACCCTATTGATCGTAAATGATATTATGGGGCACTCTTACTAGACTTGGTAAATTTTCATGGGGGAAGACTATAAGAAACTTGACCCCTACCTCTATGGCTCTAACTAAAATATCATCTTTGTTCTCTAATAAATGTCATTCAAATAGAATGGATAATACATGGAAGACATATTAGTAGAATATGACTATTGAAGAATTGGATCATCCACTATGGGTATTATAGCTAGGTATTGTGTGGTTTGCTCTTGGTCTTATTCTAAATATGGTGGTGTGTTAACCAGATAGTTAGCTAATGGATCTTGGCTTTGTGCCCCTGATTGAGTATTATAATAGGGATAAGATTCCATCTCATAAGAAATATTATCCACATAGGGGTCTTACACCATTTCTTCTTATGCAACTACATTTCTAATCCTTAGATTGTACATGAGTCCACTACAAGTGTAGGAATACATGTTGGGATCTATAGTCAATGTTTTTTGATAAATTGTCAAAGATTTCTACAAACTCTAAAAATGGTAATGTCTAAAATAGATGATGTTCTAACTTGGTCTAGATTCATCAAAAGGATTAAAAGGTTTATGTAAATATTTGTGAGGAAACAAGATAGCGTGAAGTATCTAATGTTCCACTATTCACACAAAGATAAGCAAGTAAATGGACCAAAAATTGAAATGCCAAACTCTAAGGTTAAAGTGTTTCAAATCAGTCTAATCTATGAATTTAAAAGTTGCTAGTTTTTTTGGCCAAACACGACATCAAAATATAGGCTCAAAAAAGGCATGCACTAGGACTCTTGGCCAAATGATGTCAAAAGCTAGACTTTGAAAAGAGATGAAATTTTTAATCTAACAAATTTGAAACACTTTTAATAAACACTAGGCACTTGATTCTTAGTCATGAACTTGATCAACTAGGTATAAGGTATGAAACAAAAGGCACTTTAGAAATAGTTTCTTTTCTCATATAAAATGGTATAAAACTTGGTTCTTTTGAAAAATAAGCTGGACAAAAGTGAATAGTATAATTGTGCTTTAGATAAAGGATCACAAAAGTACACTCAGATTAGTCTAAAAATGTAGGAACAAAATTGAACTCTATATAAGAGGGTCTATGAAATAATATTTGAAATTTTTTGGGTAGTGTAATAATGCTATACTACCCAAAAGGTGTGACAAAAAAGTTTGTTTCAAAAACTCTCTAAGGCAAAGACATTTTCCCACAATTTTGATAACCTAACACTAATTTTCTTAACTCAAAATGTTTTGGTGCATAGACTCAAAGTTCAAGTGTTTAGTACAAAATGGCTTAAGTCTATCAAGTGAAGACAATAATTATGAATCTTCAATAGCCTTCAACCTAAATTTGAAATTAAACCTAATCTCCCTCACGTTTAGTGTAAATGGTGAACCCACTTAATACATCAACCTTATAAACTTGTAAAGGTGTAATTCTAAATTTAGATTATAAGTGGAATTAAAATAACTTTGGTAAAGTTCTAGACTCAATTAAGCATCATAACTACACCAAAGTGGATGATATGACTCTCAAGATTTTGATGAACTTTTAACAAGGCAAATTGATGATCTCATATAGGTAGCATAACGCCTCTTTATTCAAAGGAAATTTAGGACTATGTATTTGGTTTGGATTGTTTGTTTACACCTAGTTTTGTCTTCAAACAAGACCTTAATCTAGGACAAGACCAACTAATTAATCACTCTTAGATCTTAAACTGACAAAGTTTCTTGGTATTGTTTGAATCCACCAATATACATCATTTGAGAGGATTTTAAGTGTTCATCTAAAAGTAGATGCACATTATATAGTAGGGTTTTTACACCCCCTTCTCTCAAATGACAATACTGTGACATGGACTTTGAGGCACAACTCACACCAACAATACTTATATGATAAGTGGGGATTTATCTAAGATCTAACAAGTTTTTAAATTATCTAGGGGAATTAATTATATAATGACTTTCATGCCAAACAATGTAAAAGAAAAACACAAATTTTGGGTTTGTATCACTTGGCTTGTTGCAAAAAGGTTTAGTTTTTTTTGCAACCACTACATCCTATTGTTTGCTTAATATAGTTTGATGTCCAAAGTGCCACTACATGTCATGTGTAGCTCTAATTAGGAGCCAACTGAATTCAATTTTGAGAGGTGAAACCGTAGGTCAAAGCTTCCCTAAAGAATTAGTGGGAGGTGATAAAGTCCCCCTCGCAAGCTAAGTTTGCATAAAAATAAAGAAAACATGAAATTAGAATGACTTTAGGGTCATTTTCAAGGTCACCCAAACTTTGAAAAGTTTTTAGGGAGTGCTTTAGATGATTTTATTTCTAAGCCTTGGACTAGGCTACTTGTAATATGAATGACACTTTTGATTCCAAGGGTTTGCTAAAGGGGATAAATGGAAGAGCATGCATGCAACATCCCTCTTTTTTCCACACAAAATTTAATCCAAACAATTAAGTAAATACAAAAATATTTGAAAAGGTGAGTTCATTTTAATCCCAAAGGGAAAGTGAGGTGGTGTTAATTTGACCCCTTGGTCTTAGTTGTGACTTTGAAAACATTCACCATAAACATCTAAATTTTTTGTTAAACACCAAAACAAGGTTCCTAATTAATTTTTAAGCATGCCAAAGGTGATATACACATGTTTCTAACAAATTTCAATCTTTTTCCTACAACAAAAATCTTAGCATGTCCTTTAGCCTTGAATCTCTTTTGGGTTTGAAATAATGAACTTTAGAAAAAAAGCTCTCAAGTTTATGTTTTAAGAAAAACACAGTGACTGACATCAGTTTATATAATTGACAATAGTTACATTTTCTAACTGATATCAGTTATCTAACCAACATTGGTTATACCAATGTGACTATCGATAGGTATCCAACTGATGTCAATTTCACTAACCGACATTGGTTAATATATTCAATTGATGTCATTTTTACTAGCTGACGTTGATTACTATGTAAACCCATGGCAAACAAAAATGGCAAAATAAAGTTAAAAAATTAATTTTAAAGAGTTTTAAGGGTCTAAATGAATATTTTAAAGCCAAAAAATTATATTCTTCATGTATGGGATGCGTCTAGTCCCATCGGGCATGCCATATGTGAATCTAGAAATTTGACTCAAGAGAGGATGGTTAGTATGGGGTTAGCTCCAAAATGAAAACAAAATGAAAGAAACACACTAACTAGCATAACATCTCTAGGCCTAGACACTAGGGAGAGCTTAGTTAACAAAAATGAATAAAACACACAACTAAAATGCAATAGAAATATTCTTTTACCTTCCTTGGATGCTCCAAAATTCTTGTTATAGTGGCTTGCTCGGTTTGTGCTCATGAAGTCTTCATCAAAGGAGGCTTGGATATCTCCTCTTCTCCTTGGCACCTTTGGGTTATGGCTTAGCTTAGCTTAGAATCAATTTCGAATGGTAACACTAATTGCAATAGTTTTTTTAATATATTTATGCATTATAACTTTTCACAAAAATAGCTTAGAAATAATGTCCATGGCCTCTCTATTTATAGATTTTTGAGAATGTCTAGAATCAACCTAAACCATCCATCTTAGGATTGAGATGTGTGGTTGAGGATTAATTAAATTTTTAGAATTAAGTTTATAATTATTATCATCATGACATTGGAATAAGGGGAAATTAAGAGGCATGGAGGGAATCATGGAAGGCATTGATGAGGCATGGAGGGCATGAATCCTGATATTTGTGGCATTTATGGCCTAAGGATGTCTTCCTAAGAAATGAGGTCACCTGATGATGTAGATATTCAATATTAATCTCCAAAAATAAGTTTTTACCAAGTTTCCATGGAATTATTAATTATGGCTTGATTTTGATTAATTATCTCTTAAGTGTGATTAAGAACTTTGTGCACAAATTACTCAAATTGATCATAATGCCTTATTATTAGTCCAAAATTTGACTAGGTAGAATTGGAAGGTAATGTCAAAAGCATTAGATCTATCATCCCATTTAGGATTTTACCAATATAAAATAACAAAGACACATGTATTATGTATAATATTTGATAGGAAAGAACAATCTAGAACACTTAGGTGAAAAATTGGCATTTTGACTCGAAATGATCAGATCAAAGTTAGCTAGCCCATAAATTGCATTAACCCATTTAGGAATACCCGAGCCAAAATAAGCACTTGAATATGTTAATTTCACATAATTTATCATGTTTTAGTTTTTTAGGCCAAATTATGCATTTTGGGTAGAAATTGGTCAAAACCCTAGTTGGAGGTTATTGGTGGCCTATTTTAGGTGTCTACAACTTGCACACTAACTAGAGCTTTTAGAAAGTGATGCAATGAAAGTCAGAATGAATGAACTAAGAGAATTAGAGGAGATAAGAGATGATTATATGCACACCATGTGGTAAAATTAGTATTAATTCAAGAAGACATTTGACAAAAGAGCTTCATCAAAAACATTTTAGCAAGGAGACATAGTACTCAAATAGGATGAAGAGCATGCAAAGCTAGGTAAGCACTCCAAATTTGATATACTTTAGAGTGGAAATTATATTATCACTTATTATAAGAAGAAAAATGTTTTTTAATTATCTATATTGAGTAGAGAAGAGCTTCCCATTCTTGTGAATGGGATGTTTCTTAAATACTGCTATTAGGAGAGTCACTCCTTTGTATATAGTCATAGTTTCATTCCTCTAAGGGATTTTATACACATGCTTTCAGTAGTTATTTTTCCATTTACATTTATTATTTTAATTTCCTCTAAGTGCACATGTGTACATGTTTGTTGTTTTTTTTGTCAGTTTCTCTTATTATGTCTTGGTTTGTAAGATTTCCTAGTTTCAATGTTTGTCTTGGTCTATCCTTGTCAAAGTTTTTGAGTTATTTTGACTAGCAAGCTGGTAAACCCATAAAAGTCACCAAAATAATTATTAATTTGGCCTATCAAGGTCAAATTACTATCCCTATCATTTGAAACTTTCAAAAAATATAGTCCTTACCCTTTGTAGTTGGTCAAACCGATCAATTATGGTCTAAAATGCAAATTTTGGTCAAAAATGTCAAAAAAGGGGGAAAAAAATAAAAAAATAGTTTAAAAATTCTTTGAATTATCTCAAAATATATTTTAATAGGTGAAAATATCTTAAGTCTAAAGTTTTAAACTTTAAAAAGGTCATTTGATATGTCATATAAGCCAAAAAGGGCCCTCTTTCACCCCACACCTTAAAAAACTACAAGTTTGAAATATGTAAAGGAGTTTAAATTATATTTCTTCATGTTATACCATGTAATAATTCTCAGATATTCCATTCTAAGTGGTGGAGAGTGTCATTTTGGCTCTTAAAGGAAAAAAAGAGCTTTTTTCCTTCATTTCACAAGGAATAATATAGATTCCATACATCCAAGGTAGGGGTTATCATTTTTAGGTCATTACCAAGCTTCATCAAGAGTTAAATTATGATTCATGGTCATACAGGCCCTAAAATAACCTTCTTTTGGTACTTTGCTTGTTGGCATAGAGAGACCTACACGTAAGTTATTTGATGGTATGATCTATTGGAGGAGATTGAAGGTCTAAAATTTGGGGTGATGAAACTAAACTCAGAGGGATTCCTAATGGTCTAAGTGGTTTCTAAATTGGATTTTATAGGATCATGAACCATCAATTTAAATTTAGGTCAAAATTTTCTACCTTGTAACCAAAAAGGCAACCATTTTTCTCCATTTTCTCCTCACCTAAATAGAGTTTAAAGGAAATTCAAATTGTTATAGGATATTAAGGACTTTATCTACCTTTACATGGTCTTCTTAAGTTGTTATTTATCAAATTCAAGGTCAAATAGAATAATTATAATGTATGGCACTATAATAGTAGTAGTGGAATTCACAAAAGCTTGTCCAGACCATTAGATGTCTTGAAACTTTGCCAATTCTCCTAAAATCCTTAGATTAACCAATTTAAGCATTAAAAAACAATTTTATGAAAAATGAATTATTTTTAATTACCCAAGATGAAATATGGTGCTTTATAGAAGCTTTAGAGAGCTCAAAGTCTTATATAGAGAACCAAAAATCCTAAAATTTGTTTCAATATTTTAGTTTTTTAATTTTAATAATTAATGAATTTTCAAAATTCTATTTTGAGAAAGATTTTATTGTTTTTAATTTTCTTGCATTGATTATGGTGCCCCTATGACTAGGGAAGAATTCCCATATCTCCAACTAATAGATTCATGGGTCCTATAGTAGTATTTACAAGCACAAATGAAAGAGATGAAGCCACTAATCACAAATAACAAATAAATAAATCAACATAAAATAACTTCTTTGTGATTTTTACTTGCTCAAGCCATATATTGACTAGAGAATAGTGCTAAAGGTTGATCTCCATGGTTGAAATTGATTATGGTTGTTTAATAGGATCCAAATATGTTTTAAAATTTATTGAGCTATTTGAATTAATATCCAAGGCTTGAGAATGATGAAATAGTCCTTCAAGAGATCAAACAAAAAATTATTCTTCCTCTATGCCATACACATGATTGAAAGAGGCTTTAAAGTAATTAAGAAATATTTTAAATTGAATAAAATTTCAATTATTTCAACTCAATGAAATATGTTTACCAATTTAATCCACCTCATTTGCTCTGGACCATGATAAAATAAATAGAAAATAAATATCAAAGCATACATGATAAGATCTATAGTGAATTTGATAAAAAATAATATAAATGAACATAGATCAATTGACATGGTACACAATTATTTACCATGGGAAAACCTCAAAGAGGTAAAAAACCCACCAATGTGATATTAACTTATTTGAGAAACTAAATCACCCCAATAGACACTTATTCTTCTCACTTCTTCATGTATTACTTCACAAAACTCATAGGTTGAATATGACAAAGTGATTTCATATTCAAATGGTTTCACAATAGGGACAAAACCCTATTTATAGTAAAATACCAAGGGAGGGGTCTTTTTAAAAAATAACAGGCCCATCCATACTGATAAAGTCATTTAATTAAAGTTTGGTAACTCATTAAATAATTATAACTTTATTATTTATTTTCAATTTTTTGACCTTGTGTTAATAAATAATATATTATAATTATTTAATAACTTTACCAAGGCTTAGTGTCAATTAGTCTAAGCATAGGTTGGTAATGTATGATGTATGTTAGATCTAGCATTAACAAGGTTATCAAGATAGATATAACAATGTATGCATGTATATGAATATAAAATCTAAATATATTCTGAGTAAACTACTTATGAGAATGGGACATGATGTCCATCAAGTCACCCAAGGTGGAAGGAGAGATGCATGAAGTAACTTATGGCATTTCAAATTGGATGTGAATTTAAAAATTAAGAGACAAGAGTTATGGCCATGATGCATACATGAAAGCATCCATAAAAACACATGAAGCTCACAAAGTAGGCCAAGGGGCCATAATACAACGAACATGGGCACATGTCACTAAGTCTAAGAAAAGGAACATGTATAAGGACATGTTCAAATGTCCACATAAATAATCAAGAATCACACATAAGGACATGGGCACATGTCCAAATCATACACACAATGAAAGGAATTTGTCTTAGAGACATATAACAATGGCATATTCAAATTCCCTTGAACAACTTCAGAAGTAAATAAACATAACCAAATATAAACTAGTAAAGAAATAAATGAAAGTGTGCATAAGCATGTGGTATGAATCAATATAAGAGCATATATATATGTAAATTGAGTCTATAATATTATTTTCCAAAAAATTAGTGGAGTATAGAAAGATATAACCTATAAAATTGGAAATTGTGTGTATGATGCCCCCAATGGGATGACATGCCAATGATGAATTTGTGTATATGTGTATGTTCCCCCAATGGGTAGATAATAGAAAATTTATATCTATGTAGAGTACTAGAGTCCTATATTATTTTGTGAACACTTGAAAGTAACAAGTGAAGCATGTATATATGAGACAATTAACTATACTAGTATAAATAACATATGTAGGACCTACAAAATAGAAGGAATGTAAACATGGAAATGCATATAATCTAAAATTTGTATTTTTTGAGTAAATATTTTAATTTTTTTTTGTTTTGAATAAATTATATTTTTTTGGTGTTTTTTGAGTAGAAGTTATGTACAAGTAACATGAAAATGAAACTATATACAAGGGGATAGATAAGAGAAACTATGTTCAAGTAAATTATGAGTTGTTTAGATATAGAATCTCTGTAGATGCATGATGTTCATGGATTCTTTATTTGATTTGATGTTTAAGCTAGGGTTAGGTAAATATTCCAATTAAGTCAAATCACCAAATGATTTAAATATTTTGGGAATTAATATAAAACCCTAAGTAGATAAAAGAGTTGAGTATGTAAATTAGGGAATAAAATACACAAAATTAACATCCACTAATTTGTATAATAATTTATTTATTTACTTATCCTATAAATAGAAATTAATTACAAAGGAGGTACTTAGCTATAAAATATGATGGAAAAAGTAAGTGGAAGGTTGGAAAGTGATGTGGGAGCATGGAAGAATGTCATAAGCTAGAAACAAGTGTTAAAACCCTACTTAGATAGTAGTGAGACCCTCTTTGCCTATAACATACTATGATACTAACCTTTTGTGCTATGCTATTGACCCTTTGAAGATAAAATAGTGAAACTTGGGGCATACATTTGATTTTTTTTGGAAGTTTGTGCATGTGTGACCAAGGCCTAGATAATAATATATGCTTCATTTTAATTTATTTTACTATGGAAACATAAAATTCCATGCTTGCTAGGGTTTTGATGAACACAAGTGTAAGAAGAGTCATGTTATTAAGGTAGGCTAGATGTGACCTCAACACCCCATGTATTGAGCATTGCCTACATGATAACACCTTGAATGGATATCAATCTTGATGTAGTTCTCCTAATCTAAGTGCTAGTGTAAGTGATAATTATGCTAGTATTCTTGAGTATGAATGCTAAATTGAAGGATTTGAGTGTGATTTAAAAGTGTAAATATAAGTAAAGCAGAGATCTAGGTTGTTATGGATGGATGTATGTATAAATAGGGATAAATAGGGATTAATGACCTTAAATTTCACAACTTTTTTGAGCTTATTTGTGAGAATTTCCATTTATCTAATAAATGAATGAGAGTGGTATTTATATAGTGTTATAATTCTTATCTAGACATGAAATGAGTCTAGTCTTACCCTAAGATGATTTGATAATTATAATGATATATGTTAGGGGAAAAGGAAGCTAAGGATCAATAGTGTTTCCCATTTGTAAATAGTGCATTGAACTATAGACTAATAGACCACACTATTATCCAGGTGGTTGACACATGTGAAAAAGGCTCTGGAATGCCTAGGTGAAGGATAAATGCAAATTTTAATATATCTAGGCATGGGATATACATGTATATTAATTTGAGAAGGATCAAAATAGGTCCAAATATTGGTATCGTGATAATATAAGTATAGGGTGATCTCAATTTACACTCATTGCATTAAAATGACATTTTATATGACTACAAAGTGCACAAGATTTCTATGGTCTGATTTAATTGTGAAATGATTTCCCAATAGGAAAATTTTCAACTACTTTAGTGTATGAATTATGGAATCTAACTTTAAATCATGAGTTTGGTAAATATACTCATGAGTTTTGAGTTTCCTAGACTCATAGGCAACCACCTTGCCATCTCAAGTCAAAAAACACTAATACTCACCTTACAACATTATCCCAAATTTTAAAGTTTCCATTTAGATTGGGTATGATTAAAATAAGAGCTAAAGTTAACAAGCATTTTAGCTCTTGAAAAGATACATCACACATAGGACACCACTAAAACTTCTTTCCATTCCTTTTCAATGATGTTATAGGATTTTCAATCCTTGAAAAATCCTGTATAAAACTTCTATAATAACCGACAAGCCCCATGAAGCTTTTCAATTCATGTAAATTATTTGGTGTTGGCCAATCATTAATGGTTTTAATCTTATCAAAACTAACTACAAGGCCATCATGTGAAATTTCATGTCCCAAATAATGAATTTATGGTTGCAAAAAGGAACACTAAGATAAATTTATAAATAACTTATTCTACCATAATGTTACAACACCAATATTACATGTTTTTCATGCTCTTATTCATTCCTAAAAAGATTAGTATGTCATTTATAAATTCCCAAAAAAATTGGTCAAGATAATCTTGAAAAATGTTATTCATTAAATTCATGAAAGTAACATGAATATTAGTCAATCTAAATGGAATAAACATGAATTAATAATGTCCATATCTAGTTCTAAAAGTTTTTTTATGAGCATCCTCATCCTTGATGCAGAGTTGGTGATACCTCGATCAAATATCTATTTTAGAAAAAAAAATCTTTCTCCTTTCATTTGATCAGAAAGATCATAAATTCTATGAGTGGGATACTTATTTTATATTGTGACCTTGTTTATGATTCTATAATAAATGCATAATCTAAGTGTCCCATATTTATTTCTAACAAAAACTACAGGAGCTCCCCAAGGTGACACACTTAGACATATCATTCCATTGTCCAGTAGCTCTGGTAAATGAACCTTAAATTCTCTCAAATCCTCTACATTCATTCTATAAGGTGCTCTAGATGATAGTTCAACACTAGATATCACATCAATTGTAAGGTTAAATTCTCTTTTAGGAGGTGATCTAAATAATTCTTCTATAAAAACATCCACAAATTCTTCTAAGATAGGATATTCTTAGAGAATAGACTTTTTTCCTCAAAAAATTCATTAATCTTAATGCCATAATCTTGTTATCCTTTTTTAATATCTTTCCTTAATTTCAAGTGTAAAATTATTCTTATATTTAATGATTCCTTATAAAACAACCAATTTTACTTTGTCATTTATGCATTGGATTCTTTTATTATAGTAATCTAGCTTGAATTGATGATTTTTCAACGAATTCATGATTAAAATGATGTCATATGATCCTAAAGGGGCAAGGAATAGGTTCAATGAAGTCTTAAAAACTCTTAGATTAAATTCAACTTAATCAAGAGATTCAAATACAACCCTGCTATTTATGGTGCCAAAATATACCCCCATCCTTATTTAATTCTATCTGGCATGGTTTTACACTTTAAATCACTTATAGGAGAAATAAAACTATCAATTTCTCCTAAATCTATCAAAATTGAGAATGAAAAACCAAAAACTATACTTTAGGTTTCAATTATAGTTGACTAAAATTATATAATTCTATTGTCTACATCTACATAGACCTTGTGATTATCTTTTAGTTTAGGACAATCCTTATGTTAATGATTATCAATGCCTTCTCAAAAATTTATGGTACTTTTGGTTAGAAGAGGGACTATGTTAGATCTTGTAACAGGTCCACATAAGTTCTATTGATTGCTACCTTCATCAAGTTTTTTAGAAAAAGAATGGGATTTAGAAATTTTATTATTCTAAAATTTCCATCAATTAAAATTCTTTCCAATGGTCTTATTTTTGTCATTCCTCTTTAAATTATTACTTAAAGGTTGAATAGTTATTTTTGACTTACTTTGCAGCTTGTTGTTTCTAAAGTCTTGTCTCGCCTTCTATGGGACTTCTCTTTTTCTTTAGTATGGTGTGCTAATTCCAAAGTATCAGCTAAGGTATTAGGGTTTGTCATATTCACATCATTAATTAATATCTCTTTTAAACCCATTTTAAACTTGGTGACCTTTTTTTTATTAATCGTGCATATAATCCACATGATGCAAAATTACTAAAAACTTGTTTTCATACTCAAAAAATGTCATAGTTCCTTATTTCAACAACTAAAACTTAGTGATTTTTTGTTATTTTTGCATGTTATTCATATATATTTTTCTAAACTATTTATAAAATATTTTCCATGATAGTTTCATGTAATTATACCCTTTAAAATCACATAAGTGATTATAACACAAATTGTCATCACCTACTAATTGGTATGTTATAATACATGCCTTAATTTTAGAACCCAAGTTATGCAAAGTGAAATAATTCTAAAATTAATCATCCAAGCCTCAATGACATCACCAATTTTTTATCCAAAAAATTTGGGAGTAAGAATGTTTTTCACCTCCTTTATTATGGAATCCACAACTTATGGTTATCATGGATTCAAATTACAAATATCTCCTTCTTTTGCAACTTTCTATAGATTCTCTGGGTGATTCAAACTCAAACCATAAGTTTCCATTTACCCTTGAATATTACAAAACTCACCCAAAATATCATGTAAAAATATATTTTTTCCTCAAGAATAGGTGCTTTAGGTTTTTGCTAATTTTTAGCCTAGATGTCATCATGATCAACATCAACATTTACCTAAGCATGCTCATATAGCCATGATTGTCCACCAGAACACTTCTAACATTCTACATTTTTTAGGTTTCTCTTGTTCTTACTATCCTAATAAAATTTAACAATACATATTAAAATCAAAAAAATTCATAAATGTTTCTTTTTATTCATTAAACAAAGGATCTCATACAAGATGTCATAACCCCCAAAATACAATTTATCAAAAAATATTCCTAAGGGGTTATGGTCTCAAATTCCAACACCAAGTCAGTACTATACCATACATTTAAATAATAAAACTAACTTATGTACATTATTATAAAGATATATATAACCTCTATATAAAAAAATGTGTAGCATAATTTTTCAACACAAAAGGCCATGGTAAATAAGATTGGTTCACTGATTCACAACACTATAATGCAAATCAACCCACTATGAAATCATATGCACTACTATAAATAATTGTATTATCATAGTAGTTGGAAACAAAAAACCTCTGAGTGAAATAAAGATGAATTCATTTTAAAATTTCAATATGTTAGTGATCCAAACAAGAACTCTCAATTAAAATTATTTGAGCTCATTGGTCGAAGCCTTGACCATAGTTGTATCCTAAACCAACTTTCTCATAAATTCTTTAAACAATTAGATCAATCCTACCTATTTACATAAGTAATATATGATTTCACCATGCCACTAAGGTAATTACCACTATATAAATGATATGGTTTACCTTTTAGTGGATTTCCATAGCTCGCTAACCTTTTTATTTCATCATGAGACTTACCTTAAGCATGGATATTCACTAACTTCCAAGTAATAAAACATAAGGATTTGATATAGTTTACTTTAGAAACTGCATGTAATATATTAATCCATAGTATCATACTAATTATACCACTTTTCCCATTATTTTTGAAAGGTCTACCCATCAAATTACTCATATTATAAAGTTAGGTAAACAATGTAGTGTACTAAATTGGAATTAAATAACCTAAATTATGTTTTCTAACCCAATAGTATTTGGGATGAGTATTAACATACTTATATCAAATACTATTTTTGATATAAACATATGAACTTATAACTACACTATTGAATTGACATTTAAACAACACCCATAAATTTTTTTGATTAAATAATATGCAAAAAATGTTAAACATATTGACATAGAGTATTAATTTAATACTCTTCATTAATATTATGTCATTTTTATCTTTTAATATCATTATCATAGTATTAGTTTGTTTCCCATGTAATTACATAATAATCACACGAGTGATTTATTTAGGTAAGAAAGAATCATTGTAATCATAAAGAATTTTATTTATCTACACAAGATAAATTAAATAGGGTAAATTATTATTATCACATAATATTGAATCAAGTAGTAGGATCCTCGAGACTTAAAATAAGTATAAATAAAAGAGTAATTTAATTATTTTCATATAATCCCATCTTTAATCATTTATATGAATTCATTTAAGTCCAAAATCATTTTACATTAATGATTTAGAATGAAATGGATAGAATATTAAAATTGAACCCATTTACTTCAACAAATAGATTTACATAAAATAATAAAGAGACCTATGTATTATAATAACAATACACTATCATTCCCTATTCATTACTCAAGTTGAGTATAAATTAATATGAAACAAAAAATAAAATATCAATGATATTTATTCAACAAATCAAAATGTCACAAGCTTAAGTCAAACTATAGGCAATCCCCTTTAGATATCCAACTATAAACTATATTTCATTATAATAGTTTTTACACATATTTTTAAAAAAAATATAAATGAATAGACTTATACATAAAAAACATAATACTGTAGCTGAGTTGTATGTATTTAACTTCATACCTTATAACAATTATTGCTCACTTAACAACTAAATCATTAACATCTAATATGCAATCAATAATATACAAACTCAGCCAAGATTACCATTCTAATTCTATTATTCATATTTAAAACTTCCAAACACACTACCATAAGAATCTATAGGAGTTATTCTTAGTATTATTATAACATCAAGATATCTTACACTATGTACATTTAACATCTAATACTCAATGAACTTAGCTATAGTAACAATGATTGAATTTGATTAGCTTTTAGTGTAAAGACAAACAATATTTTTAATGAGAGATAAAAAAATACATCTATTGACTCTAAAATAGACACAATAACATGAATCTAGCTCCAAATATAAAATAAAATATTCATACATTGGATCCCAAATAACCATATCGAGTATATAACTCAAGACTTAAACTAAAGACAAATAAATGCACATACCAAATTACCCCCACAAACATTTAAGCACACATTTTTAACAACATTCGTTTTCCAAAAATGTTAAAATTTTTCCCCTAACTTATAATTTTAATGTATTAACCATGATTGGATTTAATTAAGAATGAACTAACTCAAGAAATGATTTAAACATTTAATTTCAATACATAAGACCTAAAGTAGTCATCATCTCAACTTATATTTAAAAATATAAGAAGAAACAAGTCTTTTCACTTGTATAAAATGAAATGATTAATATCACATATTTTCTTGATCAAAATATTGAATACTTCAAATAGTTACCTGAGAAAAGTCATAACCCCTTTAATAGAAAACATAGCCACTCAAAAAAGTGTTTGATTGCATTGAATATTCCCTTTCTAAGTAAACATATATTTGAAAAATTATGATAATTATACTACATTAGAAAAATCAATATTGCATGAAATTATATTAACATATAGTATAATACACAACACAAAAAACCACATGGTAAATCTGATCATCTACCAAATAAACACATTGGAGCCCACAAATCTAGTATTGATTCAAAAATCAAGCTAAACTTAGACATAAAGAATTTAAAGTGACTGAATTCCTTATACCACCACATACAACAAGCAATATTCATAGTTTCAAAACAACAATAACAAGACCAATTAGACACAAATTTAAGTCAAGAGGATCTTATTTCTTGTATCCATAAAAAATATCTTTACATCTTATAAAGAAGTTAACCAATCTTCCTTATAATACACATTAAATCCATCCAACAATGAATTCACAACAAATTAATTTGACTAAGTTCCATCCATGGATAATGAAGACGATGCATACAAATCCCATCCATGAGTGTAATGAGCCCATCCATTAGTGGGTTATCCATACGCACAACAACCATTAATTGGGAGGTAAAAAACACCCGTTGATAAAATTATAAAAAATAAATACCCATGCTAGTATGATACATATAGAGTTCAGGTAGTAGGTTTAGTGTTTCCAAGCCAAAAAATCAACCATAAACAAAGTAAATCAAATGTCACTAAACCTTAGTGATTGTACAATAGTACAAAAAAATTATGAATTACACTCTAAATAAACATAGTGAAAAAAAAAAAAAAGTCCTTAGATCAAAATTCAAAGCCAAAATCCAAAATAACAACATACTTTCAAAAATACCAAATAACACAAAACATAAATGCCTAGTCAAAATTGTCATTTTCTTCATTCACTTATATGATATATAGTGTGAGGTGTAATCATACAATCTCACCCACAAGGGATTTATTTGATTGATTATTAATTCATTTAGTTATATTCAAGATCCATCTAATTATTCCAAACCATAAACAAGTCTTGTTTACAATTTATAAGCACCTAGTAAAACATTCATGCTCTAAACAAAGGTGTGACCACTTACTTGTTTAGCTATAGAATTTAGTACAATAAATAAGCTCAACACCCTTTTATCTCTACTTTATTTATTTTTATATTATTTTTTCTCCTCCTTTTCCTTCAACAATTTTCCACACCCCTTGTTTGACAATGCTTCATTCATGTTTAATAGTAGTTACATCTAGTAGAACTATCTGTTATACCAAGTAGAACTCTACTAAACACAACAAAAAGTAGTTAACAGTCACATTACCTAGTTTTTCATAAATACTAATGAGTTAAAAACCCTTGTTGACTACATTATCCCCATAATCTCCATGCAAGGTCTAAAAAATTAAAAACATCAATTAGTTTCCAATGATAAGTGAAACCCTAATTGTGTACCAAGACATAAGATAACTCCCACATTATCATGTGTTTGAGTTTATTAAACCCATGAATTATTCCATTAACATAAGGATTTAATGAATTATGGTTTTAATAATGAATTTTAATAATGTCATGGTTCTTTATTAGTATGCCTTCGTCCCTTAGTGGATTCTAGTACAACCATGCACTCAGACCTCTAAACAGTCTCAATATCCATGTACACAAAATTGTTAGAGGTCACAAGAGCTTTGACATCTATATTAAATTCAATTATATTATAATATATATATTGATTTATCAAATTTTTATTTATTTATCATATAAATATACCATCAATAACTCAATAATGAATGGTTGTTTCACAATAATAACAATCAACAATCATGACAATCAAATAAATGACCATAAATCAACTGCACATGACAAATGTATGGCATAAAACTCAAAAATAAAATCAAATAATAATAAAAAGGGTTTTAGTTTGGGGTGGTGATTATATCTACATCATCATTTTAGTTTTACTTTCATTTTCCCCTTTTGTCACTGCTTGTAAGCTTCCCATCACCTAACTCAATTGAGGCAACACCTGAAACCATGCCAAAAAAAGGCATCAATAGTATCTAATATCATATAATAAAATCAAATATAAATGAATGTAATGATGAATTTAAAAATCTTATAATAATTAATATGAAATAAAATAATGCTCTGAAAATAATCAAAATGTCCATAATATAACATTTACATCAAAATATCGATATATCATAACATTGCAATAAATATCCATAGTAATAATGCTAGGTAGGTGTGGTAATGACACTTATAACTTAGATTTGATGTTTTAAGCATCTCCTTCCTAAATATGGTTAACCATTTGTAATTATAGTTATGAAGAATCTAATTTATACATTCTCAAAAAAAAATTGGTCTATTTTTTTGGGTTCTAGTAATGCCAAAAATTTAGAATGACATTTAGACCATAATAAATATGTTCATTTAGATAACTCAAAATATAGGACCTACCCATTATATATTAAATTTTACTATTAAATTTTATATTTTTGGTGAAAATTATGTTATAATTTTTTGTAAACTTGTAGTTTTCATATATCTATCCCATTCACCCTTTCCAACATTAATTACATGTCTTATCTTGATAGCTATAACAATAGGTTCCAAACATCATCTATAATATCTATCTCTCCATATTTTGGTCATTATTTATGTATGTCACATGAATTTTAACTTATATCTCTCATGTTATAAGAATAGAAAATATTCAAATGATTTTATTTTTACCTATTTATTTTAAAATTTGGAAAATTTCAGACTTTTGAAATATGTCCTTGAGATTTCATTTTTAATTATATATTTGTTTCAATAAGTTCATTTGATAAACCAAAACTTACACTATAATTTTTATTACTAAAAAAATATTTTTATACATTTTTGGATTTTTATCTTATTTTTTAGGCTATAAGAGTAGTTACAACATCACTTTAGCACATTACATCAACATTTTATGGCCTTATAATATTGTATTTGTATCACACTCACATTGTATAACATTTATTTTCACTCCAATTAAAATATGCTTATATTTTCCTTTCATTTATCTTATATTTATCGATGTTTATTTATAGCTTTATTTTTATTTTTCACCATGTTGATATGTCTCTTCCTCAAAGCACCATCCTGTATTACACTATTATCACTCATGAAAATCTTTAGGTAGGGCATATGTATACACCTATATTTTACATATAATAATGATTTATTTTGCATGATTATTTGGTGCATATTTCTCCATAATTATATGTCCTAAGGAGTGTTAAAAAATATGGGTTGAGGAATCTCATGGAAATATATGAGTGATTGTAATATGACCACCTATTCTACCTATTTACACTCAATATTTTACTATCTAGTCATTCTAGCATCTTCTAATGTTATTTTCTCTTCATTCTACCTCTTATACCTAGTTTTAGATTTTCACTTGACTAACTTAATCATGATCGAGTTAGTTTTGTTATGTCCCTTATGTGTACATATGTATCAATGTTAATCGATGTCATCCCTTTTCCTGCATGTGTCTCTTTCCAACTATGTCTTTTCTCTGTGTAGTTGTTTTCCTTATTTTTATAATTCAACATGGCTAGTGTAGTGTTATTTTATATCTATATCATTATCAATCTAGATCAATTTTATTGGTATATTCAATAGGTCAATTTTAGGATTTATATAAGTATATATAAAGTTACCATATATCATCTTTATAATAAACACACACCATTTTTATTTTTTTGCATATGAAAGCCTAATTTTAGTAGAATAATATGAACTAGAGTATAGGATCTTATTCTTGTAGAGGTATATGTTTATAAAAGGTTTAGATATTTCTTGAGAAATAAGTTGAACTATATAGCTAAATCTAGTATTTAGAGTCCCAAACTAAGGACACTTAGGTATTCATCCTTACTTCTTTATTAAACACCTACACCATCTCTCATAAAGTTACACTTGATCTAAGATGGAGATTAATACATTGAAAAGTAAACCCAAAATAACTATCTCTATCACTAAACTCTATATTTCATTTGGTTTATATACATATAATAGAGTAATATGTTGTTTTATCTTCTCCAATCTTGGCTTAACTTGTGCTATCTTTGCATGCTAATATATCCATAGTTAGGTACTTCATGGTTTAAAATCATAGTTTAGATACATATTGATTGCTAACTAATAACATTTATATATAGTTATTTTACATATTTTACATATTTTAAATAGATTTTATTTGTTTGTTAATTCCTTGAAAATACTCATTATATCCTTGATCCTTCTTTTAAAAGAAAATATTGCTTACAATCTTTACCCTACTTTGTGATGTGGAAAATTATATGTATGTTGCATATATCATGGTATTTTACATTTCATTATATTAGATAATATTTATATTAATTAATATATTAACCACACATAAAATACCACCATATATGAGCTTAAATACAAGGGAGAGTATTGATGCCAATTTTTTTATACCATTGCTAGTGAATGATACAACATTTAAGGTTATTTTATGGAGTATATATAGTTACAATAAGATATTTGGGGGCTAAAATATAATTTTACAGGTTATAAGAGAGATATTATCTAATATTTTTATTGAGGGGGAGATCCACCATTAGCATAACCATTCCCACTACTTATATTTTCAAGAGTCTAGTAGAGATATGTGAGGATATCAATCTCCTTTGCATGAGGTTTTAGTATTATGGACCAGGTGCACCATTTTATATAGTTCAAAATATGGATAACTTAATATATTTTAATTTTTAGCATATTTCATATTCTCACACATAGATATGTATGATTAATAAAATGGAGTAAGGATACTATGTAATGTAGGTATGTAACAATAATGTGAATGTTTAATAACCAACTATAAAATGTATGAAGAGAAGGATTAATATAATAAATGGATAATTTTAATTTTAAAATTTGAATATAAGATAACAAAGCTAACCAATGATATTAAAATTCCTATATCACTCATTGTAATATACACACATTAAAGCACATGAACTATTAATAACATGAACATGGGATGTATATAACAAGTTATCATCATTAAAATTATAATCAATATCTCTTGCACATTGATATTCATCATTAATTTTTAATTTTATTGGAGCCAAAATATTTGATGCTTATTTCTTTGCTATCATTGATGCATGTGTTTATTTTTGATACATTGTTTTATAAGAAAATGATTTAAGTGATTGATATAATTATTGTATAGGAATTTATTTTTAGAAAACAATATATCATTTTAAATTATAATAATTTTACCTTGATATTAAAATTAAACACATTGATGGATGATGGAAGGGACTAATTTCATTTTATTTGTACATGGAGTTATAATTACAACATTTTGTATTCCTATATTAAATTTTTAAATCTAAAAGTGGATTATGTTTAATTAAAATGCACACAATCAACTAAAGTTATTTTAAAATATAGTAAAATAAATCCTTAGTCTACCTCATTGCCATAAAAAATAATTATCAAAAGTAATAAGGAAGTGAAAACAAACTATAATATATAAATAAAGTAATAATAAGAATAAGAATTCAAATCTTTATCAAATTTAAGATTTTCAAATGCATATCTATGTTGTGAAAGTCTTTATAAAATTGTGTGTGAATTATGAGAAACTATCTCAACATATACAAGGATGATGTTGATTTTATAAAAACCATTTATAACTATGGTAGAATTAACCTTGACATGTTTTGACCAAGAATTATGTTTTAATTCACCTATTACACATTAGACATATTTCTATATTATGATTTGTTATATGTAGGTTCTTCTCTATATGTTATATAGTATTGCACTTGTGCTTTCCATTTTTGGAATAATTATCTAATTTTTATGTATTTACCTTCATGACCTAATTCACAACATGAAAAATTGAATAAGAGATAATATAATAATAAATTTTAAAAGAAACCATAATGGAGTTATAATTACATATTGTGCATGCTAGAATTAAAGACCACATAGTTCTCATGTATTTTAAATGGATAAATCAAGTCAAATATTCAAACTCATCTTTATAAGTGGAGATGTAACTACATGCACATTCATCTATCCCTATTTTGACATAAGTATGTCTAGATTAATTTTACATTCACAAATAGAATAAATAGTTTTAGAAACCATTATAAAGCTTGATAAAACTTGATCATATAATAAATATAGGAGTCTTATCTATATACCCTTATAAATTTTGAAATATGTATATATTAGTGCATAAGTTGACACATTGATCAATAAAAAAATGAAAACATAGGTTTAAAAAAGAAAGAGAGAAGAAAGGGAGGGAAAAGTGCCTAAAAACACACAAGATAGAGTTTTCAGTTCATTAATTCCTTCTAGGGTATAATCAATAAGAGTGTTTATTTTTACCAAAGGATAAAACCAAAAACATACAAGTAATGGAAGGAAAAAAGAAAATATAAAGAGAAATGATAGGATACCTATATGCAATCAGAAATTCATCATGTCTATGAATAAATCCTAGATCAAATAAGATATATTACACCTACACTTCTGATTGGGAATACACTTGTTAAGCGAGAGAATGGACAATATGGGGATCTGCTAGACCCAATTAGGGGATCACTTGTATCACTTGTCACAACATATCATGCTAGGAAGGGTTCCAAATCCTATAGTCTAACACAATCACATAATAACCCTAATGGAGTCTTAAGTTTAAAACATTCACTCTATTCTAATAACAAGAAATTAAATCTAATCTAGTGCACACCAAAGCTTACAACACAAAGTCAGGGTTAGAAACAATAAAATAAAAATGTATATGTAACTTCAATTAAATTAAGTATGAGTAACACTCTAATATGTAAAATAAGAAATATATTATTATTCAAGCCAACATTTGTGCTACTTTTATCTACTAAAAGAGAGGAGAACAAAGTTAGAATATACTTACCTAAATGTGAACTTATCGAGACTCAATCTCTCCCTTGGCCAAAGGGGATTTGAAAGAGGTTGTTGTGGTTTGTAAGGATTAATAAGAAAGGCCAAAGCATCCAAGACTTATCCACAAGACTAGATTCTCAAAATAAGAAAACTAAGCTAAGTCTCCTCAAGTAGAATGGTGGAAGAGAAGATTGTGAAGAAGCACGAGTGAATAATAACTCTTAATTTCACATATTAATAATGACCAAAATGATATTGTATATATAGGTGGATCTTACCCTAAATCCTTTTGGGAACATCAGATATATAGGGTCGATCCAATTGACTTAGTGTGTTTTTAGGGACTATTTACCAAATATGAGCTATGTTGTCTAAAGGGATAACAAGCTAAGAAAGTAAATAATACCCCTAAACTATACTGGGTTGACCTAGTACAACCAATAGTCCAAAAGGAGTGTAAGACAAGAAAAGGAGAAATGAAAGAGGAAAAAACTAGAGGAATACTCAAGGGAGGAGAATTAACTTAGGGAATGGTTTTGGGATCTAGTTGGATTGGTAATAATGTGGAGAAAAGGGACAATAATCTTATAAAGCACCAAAGGTCTCCCCACCCATTTCTTAGTGCACCCTTTAGGGTGTGCACTTAGAGAGATTGAGTCTCAATGGGTTCCTACAAGATGTAAAGTGTCAATAATTATTACAAGTTAAAAACATTATGTGTATACATATGCCCGACTTGAATCTCATCACGTGTCATGAAGGTGTAATAGGGGATGGTGCTTTAAGAAAGAACATAAGGACACACATAACATTGATGCTAAAAAAAAGTTGTAATATTTTAAAGCAAAAATAATTAAAATTAAATGACTAAAAGGGAAACCAATCTAAAAAGTAAATAACTAAAAATTAAATTTAATACATACCTTGACTTAACTTTATCATAGGATGGTTGTCTATTGTGTTATTAGTTTTGATTGTGTAGGGTGTAGAGACTACCTTCAATAAACCCAAGAATATAAAACTAAAGAACAAAACCAAATAAATGTAAGAAAAGATAAGATAATTGGTGTTATGATTATAGGATGTACTTGAGAAATTTGCAAAGTTAGGGTGATAGGTGCTATGTTAGACTAATAACCAAGTCAAAAATAAACAAGAGTAAATCAGGTAACTAAATGGCCAAGGTTACTAAAGACTAAAAAATTTAAACAAGCTATCCTTAAGTAAGAAAGGAAAAATCACCAAATCAAACCAAGGATACATGTCAAACAGGATGGTAAAAAATAAATAAATAAAAAAAGACTAAACAAAAATTGTAAAACAACATTTATTAGTGAGAAGTAACAATCCACATCTCAATCATCAATGGAAAAAGGGGAATACAAGGGAAAATAACATTGTCAAGTGAGAAGTAATAGGCCAACCATAATCAACAATAGAAAAAGGGTACAAACTCAGGTGTCCATAAAAATAAGACAATAAAATCATGATAAGTGGTAAAAAGAAAGTAAATTAAGTTTAGTAAATGTAAAATGATGTTGTAAGGAAAT
Organism: Torreya grandis; assembly: GCA_037957365.1. Taxonomy (NCBI): domain Eukaryota; kingdom Viridiplantae; phylum Streptophyta; class Pinopsida; order Cupressales; family Taxaceae; genus Torreya; species Torreya grandis. The sequence goes on from JARHVA010004201.1 coordinate 1,523,705, forward strand.
AAAGAAGAAATCCATAGCTTCTTAAACATTTTTTTCTCTAAGGATAGATAAAACTAAAACAAAGTAGTGCTAGCTGAAAGAATGAGTAGGAGATACACGGGATCCATAGGATCAATCCAAGAGAAATAACCTACAACAAATAACCTGCAAAATAATACCAGAGAATAAAATATATTTCTCTCACACCTAAAATAGGTGATAATCCTATAAATTCTCTATATTCTCTCATTAATCTCTCATTATTTTTTCATATGTTGTAAAGTATATATAATACAAATAGTTTGTTTCATGACAACAAACTATTTGTTGTGATTATAAAATAGAGAAAACAAACTATTTGTTTTCAAATACTACAAACAAATATATTGTTGAGAGATTCTCAACAATAAAACAAATTATCCTAGGTAAATTAAATTAACCCTAGGTAATAAATAACTTACCCTATTATCCCTAGGTAAGCTTAAATATCCATTATTTTAACACCCTCCCTTAAGCAAAACATAGGGAGAATGACAAACAAATATGGGTCGCAACTACTAGGCCTGATAAGGTACCCATGTACAAACCAATCAAAATATATGAAAAATAAAGGAAGGAAGGAGTTCATGATGTATACATTATGATTTGACTCACAAAAAATAAAACCAAAACTCAAAATAAAACTATCCATCTTCTCGTACCAAGCTCTAAGAGGTTATTTGAGGCCATAAAGAGAATGACAGAGTCTACAAACCAATGATGAGTCCTACACAAATCCTAGAGGTTGCTCCATATAGATCTCCTAATGGAGATCACCATGCAAGAAAACACTCTTCACATCCATTTGAAAAATTGACCAAGAATGTGAAGCAACAAGAGAGAGTACAAGCTGAATAGAATCCATCTTAGCTATAGGGGCAAAGGTCTCAGAGTAATCAACCCCTTCAACTTGTGAAAAACCCTTAGCTACTAATCTAGCTTTGTACTTATCTACAAATCTAGCTTTGTACTTATCTACTAATCCATTTGTAGCATATTTGGTCCTATAGACCCATTTACATTTTACAAGTTTTCTTCCCTTAGGAAGAGGGACAAGATCCCAAGTATCATTCTTCATCAATGAAGAATACTCATCATACATTGCAACATCCCACTTGAGTATACCAATGGCCTCAAAAAACAACACTGGATCATTTGTACAAGCTTGTCCCAAAAGAGCAACACAAGATGTCTGTGAGTGAGTGCGATGAGAATCAGATGGATCACCAACAAAAGAACTAGATACATTTAGAGTGCTCTTTGCCCACTTGGGAAAATTGGTGAAGAAGATAGCTATGGTGGTTGAACAAGTGCAACATCATCATCATCAATAATAGAAAGCAAATCCTCACTATCCTTGGTAGAAGAAGGAGGGAGAGAAGAAGAACTAGATGTACACTCCTATGGAGTGGGTAGCTCATCAACCTGAACATCCCATCAAAACAACACATCATGTATGACGGGATCAAAAAGATAATAGGCTTTTACATCTTCACAATAGCCAACAAAAATGAGTGGTTGGATTTTCTTCTCCAAAGCTTTACGTTTGTCATTAGGAACAAATGCCCATGTTTGACTCCCAAAGATGCAAAAATCTGAAATATCAAGCTTGATCCCAGACCAAGCTTCTTCAGGTGTCATATTTTGCACAGCTTTGTAAGGCATACTATTTTGAATGTAGTTTGCACAATTTACAGCTTCAGCCCAATATTGTGGACCCAAATTTTTAGAGTGAATCATACAATTATCCATCTCTTTCAATGTTTGATTCTTCCTCTCTACTACACCATTTTGTTGAGGAGTGTGTGGTATAGTGAACTGGTGTTGTATCCCATGCTCAATACAAAAATAATAGAAAACATTACTATCATATTCCCACCCATTGTCAGTGCATATCTTCTTAAGAGGAAGAGATGATTGTTTTTCAACAAAGGCTTTGAAAGCTTTAAAAGTCTCAAAAACTTCACTTTTCAACTTGAGAAAATATACCCAAGTTTTACGAGTGAAATCATCAATGAATGTGAGTGCATATTTGGCCCTTGAAAAAGAATGAGTTGGAAAAGTCATCAAATCACTATGAACCAACCCTAAGGGTGCATTTGCACGTGTGGCCTTACCAACTGGAAATGGATCCTGGTGCTGTATACCAACTAGACAACCAAGACACACCCCATTAATACATGAGACCTTAGGAAGGCCTTTTACAAGATGTTTTGTACTCATTTGTTGCATATATCCATAACTCAAATGCCCTAATCTCTCATGCCACAATTTTTTTAGACTATTACCATGTGTTATAAGTGAAGAGCTAGAAGACATAAAAGACTTAAACTTATCAAAAGTATAGAGTCTTGCAATATGGTCTGCTGTACCTGTAGCAACTATCTCACTAGGATCATTACATTCTCTTATTACAACATCATGTGAAGTAAACTCCACAATTTTACCAGTACTAAAATTACATATTTGATATACAAATAGAAGATTGGAAGAGATTTGGGGTACAAGCAATACATTGTTAAAACATCCACCCTGTTTGTCAACAGTACCAGATCCCAAAAATTCAATCTATGAGGAGTTACCCATAATAATATGTGATGTACTATAATCTATAAAAGAATACAATAGATCCTTAGAATGTGTGAGATGGTGAGAAGCACCTAAGTCAAAACTCCACTGATCATGACATGAAGATATAGCCTTGGCTGAAAGTGCTTTCCCTTTTCCTGCAGAAGAAGTAGAAGGAGATGGAGATGAAATGGAAATTTTGTGTTGTTTAACTGCTACCTCTAATGCTTCCATATTAAAAAATCTACTTTCATCATGATTAGGACCACCACAAAAATTACATGGACCAAATGTTTTCTTATTTTGCTTAAAGGAATTTTTGGTCTGAGTAGATTTATAATGATTAGGTGTTTGGGTGGTGGACTCTAGAGGGTTATTTAAAGGTGCTTGCTTTTGTTTAGACTTAGGTGAAGGTTTTCCTTTAGAAGAATTAGCAACTAGAGCATGACTAGGACTAGGTAGAGCATCTAAGGCCATTAATTTTGTTTGCTCCCTAGTCAATCTTTCACAAAAAACCTCAAAAGAAGGCCATTTGAATTCATCACCTAATGTATCCATCATAGTATAAAAAGTAGAGGAAAAAACACTATATGGTCCTTTCAACTTTGACAAAATCATGAAAATGCACTCCTAATCACTTTTATCCTTGTCACCAGCTTTCAACTGTGACCTAATAAATTTGAATTTTGCCAAGAATTCATCTATTGAAGGAAAATTTGATGGAGAGAGAGTACTCAATTCTGTGTCTAATTGCAAAATTTTAAACTCATTAACTTTGCCAAATAGATTTTTAAATTTTTCCCATACGTATTTTGGTGTTGTAGCATTTTCAATGTGAAATTGAAGATTATCTGAGATGTTGAGGCAAATAAATCCAAGAGCCTCATCCTGCTTACAACCATATGCATATTTCTCTTTTTCAGTGGTGAATGCCGCAGGTGTTATTTAAAAAAATTCTCCATAAGCCCTTTGATTGAAGGATTTGTTGCATTTTTAGCTTCCAAACATGGTAATTTGTGGAGTTTAGGGGTTCAAATAATCAGGATTCCATTCTAGAAGAAGACGATGACATTGACAAGAACAACCTAGACATTCATTTTTCCTCAAAACACCCCTCTCGTTACAATTTAACGTCTCCTGACATTTTTTTTTAATTTTAAATCCTTAGCTTATACAAAATTAAAAAAATGGCTTTATGCAAAAAAAAATGTAGGGGGATTTGACCCCAAGACTTTCTCCCTACCAATTTTTAACAAAATACCTCTAGCCACTTTAGCAAAGTTAAATTTGTACATTTAAAGCTAAAGACTTGCATTTAAACCACTAAAAATTAAGAAATTAATAAAAAATAAGCCAAAATGACTCACATGTGTGAGATAAATTCTGAATAATCTTCGGCTTTATTAGAAATAATCTCTTGTTCCAGCAAGGCATGGTGATTAGGGAAAATTTTGAGGAGAATTTTGTAAATATTGGCCAAGGAAAAATCCTCCAAGCAAATTCAGAATTGGCTCCACGGGATCTGCCCAAAGGACTATACAACCTAATCCAAATCCATACTTCTCAACTAGAAATGAAATCTTGGAAAGTTTTCTAACACATAAAATTTTTATATTTTGATTTTATGCAGTATAAGGCATTCAAAATGGAGAAAATCGTACGGCTATGCTGCAGACCAAAAATAGATTTTTAAATTCCTATTGTAACCTCCCAAATTGCTATACAACCTGATCCAAATTCATACTAATTTATATGGAATGAAAGCTAGCACAGTCAACTTTCATGAACAGGTGTCATATTTCCAAAAAAATGTCTGTACGATCTGCCACATCATAAAATCGTACAGGTACTGTAGTTTACCAAAAGGAACTAGTCAGCCAGTTTTTGAATGAAAGAGCTATACGGCCAGCATGGAATGAAAAAATTAAAGTTGAAATGGATTCCTAACTTGATTTCTATGCCTTTGTGCAAAAAAATTTTGGTTTTGGAAATTCGTACAATCATAAATGATCATAAAGTATAGAAATTTAAAGACATTTAAATTAGGTTTGTCAAAACAAGAGGAATTTCAACCTTAATGACCATGAAGATATTCTCTTAGTGACACAAATATTAGGTCAATAAATGGAGTATATAGATCACCCCATGAAGGTTAAATGCATAAAAATTAAAATGGACCTACTTCCCCATGATGTGTTCCCCATTCTTTAGGACCCCTTACAGAGTTTTTGATCTACTGTAAAGATTAGGTAATTGCAGGAGAAAGTAGGTAGCACAATAGAGTTTTTTGAAATCCCATATTCCAATATACTATCCTACCACACCCTAAAGGACTTTGGCTCTATGTGAAACTGACTATGTAGTTTGATCTTCAATTAGAGATAGGAGATGTGTTTGTAATCATGTTTTTTGGTGTGAATTTGACTTTTGAAATTTGTATGTTGCCTTTTAGATATCATTGCCTTTTGTTTCAAATGATTTGACTTTTAAATTTCTTGATGGATTTTTCTATTCCTCCTCTTTATGGCTTTGGAAAACCAAACATGGGTGCTAAATGTGACTTTCATTTGAAAACTTGGGACAAGGTTTCTAAGAGAGAGAAACTTCCAAGAGTAAGGGATCTAAGAGTCTCATAAATCTAGGTAAAATAAAAGTGTTATATTGACTTCAACCTTGTCTTATCTAATGTGGAGATGAAAGGAAGGGGAAATCAAGAGGAATGACACATAGAACAATTTAAATTTCTTCAAATTGCAAAAAATGTGACAAATGTCAAAGAGGGATACAATGATAGAAAAGGGTGATTCCTTATCATGAGAATTAGGGAAGTAGAGGAAAACATGCTAACATAGATTGTTTGTGAAAATTTCATCTAGCAAAAAAAGTAAAAGCTAAAGTTTGATAACAAGGATCAAGCACATGAAAAGGTGGTAATTTTATGAGGACGGTTGGGTCCTATCCATGGTCTTACAAAGAAACTCATAAAAGAGAGACCCACGAGGGTGCTGAAAAGTAAGAGAAAAGGCAAGGTGAGGGAGCCTTCTTACAAATCAACTCACAAAAGAAAAACCTAAAGGATGCCTAAACAACATTGAAAAGTAGCAACAAGAAAAATAAATAATTTAAAATATATAGGTTTTTTGAGTAAATTCAGGTCCTATCCATGATCTTACAAAGAAACTAACAAAAGAAAAACCCAAGGGGTGTGAAAAACAAGAGAAAATGCAAGAAGATAAAGAATACTATGGTACATTAAGAAACCAAAAGACCAAAAGGGAGGACTAAAGGTTTTCAAAAGGAAGGAAAATGCTACAAAGGGAGAGTCCCATGCTTAAGTAACCTAATTTTTTTTGTAGATAGATATAGATATAAAACATGATAAGAAATAAATGTTTAAGCAAAGTACTTTTTAAGGAATTAAGCATTGGTGGGCTCTTTGAAAACATGGCCTTCATTGGTTTGAAGACGATAAGTGCTTGGAACAAGAATGTCTTTAACTAAATATGTTCCTCACCATTGTTAGGGTTATTTTCCTCCTTTTTCATAGGTGTAATCTAATTTAAGGATAAGATCACCAATATTAAAAGTGTAGACTTTAACACATTGGTTATGTTGTTAGGTGATGCAAGCCTTGTATTGGTGGTTATGTTGCAAGGCAAAAAGATGAATTTCATTAAAAAGATCAAGGGAATGAAGGCAAGCATCACATAATTCTTCATCAAGAATAATTTCATAAAGAGATATATGAAGAGAGGGAATCTCAACTTCTAATGAGAGAACTAATTTGGAACCATAAACTAGGGAAAATAGAGTTGCCCCAATGGCAGTGCGTATGCTAGTCTTATAGACGCAAAGTGCGAGTTAAAGATGAATATACCAATCTATGCAGGTTTCAATAATTGTCTTTTGGAAAAAAAAATGAGAATTTTATTAGTGGCCTCAGCTTGACTATTGCATTGTAGATGATAAGACATGGAAAAATTGTGATTGATCTTGAATTTGTTGTAAATATGTTTAACATGTTTATTTTTGAAATTACCACCATTTCTAGAAATGATGATATGAGGAATGCCAAAGTATAAAATAATTTGGTTAAGAATGATTTTGGAAATAGTAGGACTAGTGACAGTAAAGAGGGGCATGGATTTACCCACTTGGTAAAATATTTAGTAGTGGTGATGATAAATACATGCCCTTATTGGGAGCAAGGAATTTTACCAATGAGATCAAATCCCCACATGGAAAATGGCCACAGAGACTTGATATTTTAAATTTTAGTAGGAGGTAAATGTATAAAATTATTGTGAAGCTAATAAGGAGTGCAATTTTTAGCATATTCAATTGCATCCTTTTCAAGAGTAGGTCAAAAGTAACCCATTGTAGGAATTTTAATGTTGTAGCATATCCACTATTATGAAAATAAAAAATGCCCCCATGTGCTTGTTTAAGAAGAGGAGGGACCTCATCTTTCATAAGACAATGAAGAAAGGTACCTTTAGCATTATGATAGTGAAGGATGTTGTGTCAAAATACATACTTGAAATATTATTTATGGATGCATGTCTTTTCATGATAGTCTAAATCAGGAGGATAAGTTTGGTGTTATAATAATTGAATGATGTATTTATACCAAGGGATTTGTCTAAAGGTAACAACCTCAATATGATAGATAAGTGAATCTGATGGTTGAGTTGAGGATGGATATTTTCTTATTTGTACATCCATAGAAATGATATGTATATCCTGATTAAAAGCATAGATTTAGACTAAAGTTTTTATGGTAATGCTGGACATCTAAATCTCTAGATTGATCTTGGGCCATGATATAGTTATCGTCATATGTTTGAAAAATTGTACAAGCTTAAGAATGAAGAGGAAGTTTAGAAGGTGAAATCCCAATATTGTTGAATGTATGAGGAGACATGATGAGAGGATATTGAAATAATTTAGCCACTCCAAAATTGTTGCAAGTAAAGGCATATTTTGGTAAAGAAGGCTCTTGAGCATTACATAGAGGGGGAAAGTTAGTAATCTCATCAATAAGAGGAACAATATGGTATCTTGGTAATAGATAATTAGAAATCCATTGAAAAATATATGGAGGCAATTTGGTAGTATTACAAGTGTGTTGTAACTCATTGGGCTCATCATCATCTAAATCCACAAGAGTAACTTATATATCAGGATTCATATTGATGAACTTGGGTAGAGGATCATTGTTAATCTTAAGATTTATAGGAATATGATATTTAGGTTTAGGATTAAGAAGTTAGATACTCCATGGATTGGGATCAACTTCATGCTTGTACCATTTTCCATTATGCAAGAATTTAATACATTAATTACTAGAAGAAGAAATATCTGGCATTCAATGATTCCATGGATGACTAAAAAGGATATTTTAAGATAAAGGGAGATCAAGGACCATAAGATTGGTTTGAATGGTATTAGGTCCTATGGTTAACAAAAGCCAAATACAACTAAGTGGATTTTTATTAGTCTTATCAAAACCATGGTAAGTGAGATAGGTTTGCTTAAGATGATATTTGTTATAACCAAGTTATTATATAAGCCATAAGGATGTTATATTAATACCAGAGCCTTCATCAACTAGGAATTTTTGAACAAGAGTGGTGTTAATGGCTATTTTAATAAAGAGTGGTAGGTCAACAGTGCAAAAAATAATTTGATCATTGATCATGTCCTCTTCAAAGAATTCAATGGAAGGTTTGGAAGAGGGACACAAGGTTTCAATAGCATTGACATTAGTAGGTTGAGAATTAAGAGAAGGTGGTTCTTCATCTATGGAGGATGGATATTCAATTTATTGAAGTTATTACATAAGTAATTTTTGATGATAGGATGAAGTGTGAACCAACTCCATAAGAGGAATCTTATAAGGCATAGACCTGAGTTCTTCAAGAAAATTCCAATGAGATTTAGAAGAACCAACATGATTTTTAGAAGGTAAATTAGTTTTTGAAGGTATAGATGTGGTTGAAGGATTAGAAGGAGAAAGTTTTTCCTCAAGTTATTTTGAATCAATATTAACAGTATTAGTATCTTTAAGAAGTTGTTCTTGTTAAGATGGATTTTTAGACTTGGTAATGAGATCTTTGTGAGCTAGTTTATGATGATAATTGACCTTGGTAGTGTTGATGTATTAAGAGTTTTTATAATATTGATTTTAATCAGCATCGATGGCATAAACATCATTGAAATTTACTTGATTATTTGAAGAAGATTTTTGGTTATTAGCGGTAGAAGATTTAAAATTTTGTCATTTGTGGGAAGTAGTAGTGTATTCTTGATGACAAAGATTGATCATAGCTTCATGATTGAATGAATCACCAATCATATAGATAACAACAAATTTATTTATCCCTATACAATATTCATTAGAATGCCCAATGTTATCATGGAACCAAAAAAATAGATTAGGGTTATATGACTTAGGAAGACCATTGGGATAAATGAAAGGTTTTGAGGGCATTACAAATTGTTTCATTTGTTGAACTAAAAGAGGTGTATGAAAAGGTAAAGGAATATTAGTTTTGACAACTCCTTGTTTGGTTTTTAGATTATTACTAGTGATAGCATTAGATTTTTGGAAATATCCTTTAAGAATTTTAAGATTAGATTTGAATTGATTCATAATAAAATATTGATGCTTAACTTGATCAAGAGCTTCATTAAGTGTTTGAGGAGAAAAGGTTCAAACCTTATATTAGAGAGTAGGATTTAAATCCATGATAAAGAGTTTGAATAAGTTATCATCATTCATGTTATGATTAGCTTTATGAGCTAAATATTTCAATCTTTTAATAAAGTCATGAGCTGATTCAATTGTGGATTGTTTAGCATTGATAGAGTGTCTAAGATAATTTTTAGGAATATAATTGTGTTGAAACTCTTTAACCAAATGATTAACCAAATCTTCAAGTTACCAAATATAATGTCTATAAACTATATAGGGTCGACTGGGTTGATCCAATATAGTAAATAGAGGTAGGAAAAAGATGGAAAAGGAGCTATAGACTATATGAACTTGATTGAGTCAATTTAGTACAAAAAATAGGGGTTGTAAAAGATACAGGGTCAACTAGGTTGACCCAATACAATAGATAGGGAGAAAGAGCAAGATGATAACAAGTTATGAATTGAAACAAGATAATATTTGTAGCTAGTCTAGGAAAGTAAGAGCTAAAAAGAAAAAAAAATTAATTAGATCAAAACTGGCTAATCTATTAAGGCACAAAAAACAAAACCCTGCACTAATGTTGGCTAGCACAAGTTTTTGCACACAAAAATGAACAAAGAGAAAGGACACAACTTGAAAAGTAAAGCTAACTAATTGGCCAACTTGAGTGTTAACTAAATTATTAAGGTATGATTTTAAAATGTGATTGGAAGTTAGTTAAAAGAAAGGTACTAGATATTAATCCAACGATGGTTTCAAGTAGTTTAGGTTGAAAGGGATTATAGTGACAATTATACAGGCTTGGTATTGGGCTCTAACCCCTCACTTCACACATTTTAATGATAAGGGTGTTGGGTGCTTAGCCAAAATATACCATTAACCATGCTTTATAATTGACTAGAGCATTAAGATAACTTCCCTATTAGTGATGAAATATAAGTAGGTTAGCCTAGGGTAGACAAAATGTTAGAGTGATTTTTAATGTTTTTATGATTTGGTCATGTGTGCATAAAATAGAAATAGTGAGACTAAGTGATTAATTGAAAATCCCCTAATTAGACTATGTGAACTATTTTAAGCATGCAAATAACATGAAAATAAAAATATAAGCTAATTACTAATATATATGAGGTTAATTCAAACTTTGAAATAAGGTATAGTGTTGACACTATATGTACAAAATAAAAAATAGGGTCGATAGTGTCAAACCTATACTATGAAAACAAAGTTTGAAAATGAACTAGGTTGACAGTGTCGATCCAATTATTTCAAATAGCACATAAAACATAAAATTGGGTCAGCAATGTCAATCTAGTTGACTATACAAGAGTAGTTTTGAAGACTATTTTTTTTGAAATGAAAGATAAAAATTGAATAAATAGAGAAGTAGAGAGGAACCCTAGTGGATTAGAGATGTAATGAATAAGATTACTAGTTTAGAAGTTGGAAGTATGATTGAGAAACCTATAAACTAGGTCAATAGTATCAATCAAGCTATTTATAAACCTACTGAAAAAGTGTTGAAACTATAAGGGGTCAATTGGGTCAACCTAGTACGTTAGATTAGATGTTTGAAAGGTTGGAAACCTATACTAGGTTGACTAGGTTGATTCAATTACCTGTTCCTAAAACTTGCACACAGAGATAAAAATTTGGGTTGATAGAATTGATCTAGTATGTCAAAATATATTATGAAAATGATGATCAAAATAAATGGAATAAATGAAGGAAAAAGTGAACAAATCTTGAAAGTGTTAGTTCACATTGGGTTTACTAGAATTCATGTAATCAGAAATGCATCATGTCTATGAAGTAATCCTAGATTAGTTAAGATAGATCACACATACTTCCTATTGGGAATAAAATTGTTAAGTAAGAGCATGACCAATATGGGGACCTACTAGATCTGATTAGGGGATCACTTGTATCACTTCTCATAACATATCATGCTCGGAAGGGTTCCAAAACTTATAGTCTAACACAATTGCACAACAACCCTAATGGAGTCATAAGGTTTAAAACATTCACTCTATATAATAACAAGAAATTAAATCTAATCTAGTGCACACCAAATATTATGACATAAAGTGGTGGTTAGAAGAAATAAAACAAACATATATAGGGAACTTCAATTAAAGTAAGTATGAGTAATGCCCTAATACATAAACTATGAAAGAGAGTATTATTCGAGCCAACAATTATGCTACTTATATCTACTAAAAGAGAGGAGAACAAAGTTATAATATACATACCTGAATGTGAACCAGTTAAAAATAAATCTCTCCCTTGGCTAAAGGGGCTTTGCAAGAGGCTATTGGGGTTTGTAAGGATCATTAAGAAAAGCTAGAGTATCCAAAACTTATCCACAAGACTAGATTCTCCAAATAATAAACCTAAGCTAAGTCTCCTTAAGTAGAATGGTAGAATAGAATATTATGAAAAAGTGCAAGAAAATAATAAATCTTGATTACACATATGAATAATGATCAAAATGATCTTGTATATATAATGGATCTTACCCTAAATCCTTTCAAGAATGTTGACTATATAGGGTTGACCCAATGTGTTTTCAGGGATAATTTACCAAATCTAAGCTAGGTTAGCCAAAGGGATAACAATCTAAGCAAGTAAAGAATACCCCTAAACTATACTAGGTTGACCTAGTCGACCTAGTACAAGCAAAAATCCAAAAGGAGTTTAAGACAAGAAAAGGAGGAACGAAAGAGGAAAATAATAGATGAATACTCAATGGAGGTAAAGTAGCTTAGGGAATGGTTTTGGGATCTGGTTGGATTGGTAATAATGTGTAAAAAAGTGAGACCAATCTTGTAAAGTACCAAAGGTCTACCCACCCATTTCCTAGTGCATCCCTTAGGGTGTACCCTCAGATAAATTTAGTCTCGATGGGTTCTTGAAAGATGTAAATCATCAATAGTTGATAAAAGTTAAAAATAATATGTGTATACAATACCCAAATCTATACAAAAATAAAATAGAGATAAAACAAATGAGAAGGGATAATATATGGGAATGCATAGAAGGTAGAGAGATAAGATCACAAAAAAATGACAATTAGTTATAATTTAAAAAAATAAGCCATATATATATATGATACATCTAATTTCATTTCAATATCGAACATTATACTAGAACTAGTTGTTTGTGTAATTATATTAATTTGATGTGCATATGTGAGTGAATTCATAAATGTATATAAATAAATACACAATTGAATCAAATAATGCCACTTAGCTAGGAAGGGGGATGAATCCTCTTTTGTACATCCATCCACACCTTACTCTTTCCTAAGATTTTTGATATACCTATAATAATTATAATATACACATAATAAACAAATTAAATATCCCTTTAATTTTATTATTTTAAAATTTTAAATTGACTTCAAAAATTTAAATGAGCATAGGAATGAATATGTGTGCTCTCTAGGTGAACTAAAAGCTACAACAACTTAAAAAAAATGCACAACATTTCATTTAAAAATGTTTTGACAAGTGAGATACATAACCACCACTTATATAATATTTTTTTGAATCTCATCCACTTATTTATCATGTAATTATATAAATATGATCAAAATAGAGAACCCAATTTTTGTTAGTAATCTTTTCTCAATTGTTTTTTTAAAATGCTTTGATATATTCCCCCTTTTGAGGTGACGGATTAATATATCTATTTATACAAATTACTCATCTAAAAATAAATATTAAAATGCATCATATTTAACATAATCATATGGTTCAATGTAATATAACCCTATAAAAAAATTAAACATATGTATGCAATAATCATGTATGCTTAATAATAAGATTATAAGACTCTAGTTAGTCCCTAGTTAAGAAAATTGTTGATGAGGCTTAGAAATGGACCTTATAATATCCATTACACTATTTAATAACACTTATTTTACCATATTAATCCAAGTCCAAGTCCTGGTTGCCACTTATTGGAGACAATGTTGAAATCTTCCCATGCATTAAAGGTTTCTTTATAGCTTTCTTCCAAAGACCTGAGGACAGAAGGATAATCTTGAGCAACAGTAACTTCTTTTGGCAGGGTAAATATCCTCTCATGGCCAAATGGTGGCATATGGATTTTAATCCTCTTATGGAAACCTTTAACAAGTTCCCTATCTGGGTTCAGCTCTCGAATCTACCAATACATCTTTGGCATGAATTAGTTTTTAAAACCATCAAAAATGCTATAAGAGATTTTTTATTTATGGATGAAAATACTTTGGATTGTTACCATTCAACCTGTGCACTCTTGATGGTTGAGGTGGATATTTCTAAGGGCCTACCAGAGGTGATTTGTCTGGACTCCCCAAGGGGTACTTGGACACAAATTTTGGATTTTGAGGGTTTACCTTTTCGATGCAAAAAGTGCCACCCGATGGGTCATATTGCTGCTCATTGTACAACTGGGAAATCAAAGTCCAGACAACCACCTTCTTGGTGGTCTGAGGTTTCCATCGAACATTACATGGCTAAACAACCCGTGGAAGATTCGGCTGATTCTGAGAATGAAGATAGTATCCAATCCAAGCCGATGGTTGAGGAGGATTCACTGGTGAAAGATTCCATTGAAGGTCCGATGGAGACTAGGGTTAGTGATCATTTTGAGCTATTTGTTGAAGAGGCTTTGGTCTCTCCCCCTATTTTGGAGGAACTACCTAGGAGCCAGACGGTGGCTGGTTTTCATAAGGATTTTGTTGAGCCATCTGTGTCCCCTAGGATTCATGGATCACTGTCTTTTGAGGCATGAATGACTGAGGTAGCTAAGGTAGAGGATGGATGGACAATAGTTAAGAGGAAGAAGTCTAAGCCTTTGGTCCCCCTCTAGATATGAATCTTCGATCGTGTAAAAAAAATAATTTTTAAAACCTCCTTTACATGGGAGGTTTGTAGGGTGCTGATCCTGTCTGTTGACGGTCCGTTCTGTGTAGTGTTAGCTGTTACATCTGGTCTTTTCTGCTACTTTTAGGTTCCTGTGTAACCTGGTTTTGCTTTTTTTGGTTTCAGGTTTCTTTTTAGAAATTTGGTTGTGCTTTAAGGTTTATCTCTTTTTTTGATGTAAAGGGTTTCAGGGTCCCTTCAAAACCTATTTTTACCTTAATCTAAAACACTTATTTTACCATATTATTATCACTCTTTAAACTCACAATATGTTGATATGCACATTTAATTAATATAATATAACTTGCAAGTTGATTTTGGTTTTAGTATGATATTTATAGATTAACTAATATAATTTAGTTATTTAAAATGTGTTTGATATTTATAATTACTATAGATTTTTCATTTTATTTACACCTATGAATACAATGGGAGATTCAATCATAACTATCAACTAGCTAAGCATCATTCACTATTAAATTACAAACTACCCATAACAACAATTATGTCCACTCATAGAAATAATTATAGGTAACTTTCCACTAAGATTAAAGAAGTGAAAAATGAAACCTATAAATAACTTAAAATAACTTATAAAGTATGAAGGATAATTTTCCAAGATGTATTCCATTATAAATTCACTCATGAAACCATCAGCCTTATTGTAATGCTACATTATGTCTTCATTATGTATATATAGAAATTACTTCTCACTGACATGTCTTATTTGTGTTATATGTTATTTAATCTAAGTATATTCTTATTTTTATAATTTTTTTGATTTTGAAACACCTAATAATAATTTTTCCTCCTATATATAAAGGGAGGGTTTAAGATGTAGGTATTAGACTGGAACTATAGAGAAGAATAAGTATAATCATTTGTATCAAGTTTAACATATTTATGTGAATTATCCTTTAGAAATTATTTTATCGATATGGTTTGAATATTATCAAATAAAATTAATTTAAAGTTAATATTATATTAAAAAGGTATGGATTTGATTTCTAATCTAATTAAGTAAATGTTTACTTGTAAACATTTGGTGGTGAATATTCCTATATGTTTGTTAGTTTGTTTATGTTGTGTGCATATTTTCTTACATTTTATCACTACAAGTGTGAGTATTTTAATTCAATTTAATTTATGAAATTATCATTCAGTGTTGTGTCAAGGAAGCTTCCAATATATATTAACATTTATTTTCCTATAATTTCCTTTCAACCATTTGTGTTTAGTTTTAGAAACTTGCATTTACTTTCAAAAAGTGTATTTATTTCCAAAAAGTGTGTTTAATTACAAAAAAATTGTTTCCTTTCAATGTAAAATATTGTATTTAATTTTATTATTGATTTATTTTCTCTAAATAAACTAGGCTAGTTCTCTTACTCATCTGAATTAGTTTAATACTACATACATTGTGCAAACTTGTTGAAAATTATACATACCTAGATTGATAATTAAATTAACTACCATACATTTTTGACACCATTATCGAGAAAGGTGATAAAAGTAATAAATTATTAAAATATAGATACATTTATGAATTATATAATTATTTCATTTCCTTATCATTGGTATAATTGGGAAATTAAAAAATATATCCTTCTTTACTAATCCTATGCAAGACAGTGTAGAACATCTTAAAAAAAGGATAGTGGTTGGTTGCATGCAGTGTGAGAGAGATCAATTTGATAATTTTTAACTAGGAGATTGAAATTTAGTGAAAAAAATAGAATCTAAGGTATCGCCTATAACCACTTTAATAAGTATAATGATACCAATATCTAGTCCACACAAACCATCTAAGTCTTTATTAGTTGAGGATGCAATTGGGAGTTAATGGAAAAATTAGTAGATTAGTTTGAATCCAATGAACAAGAATAACCTAAAAATATTGATAAAATTGTACTTATAAGTTTTCAAAGAGTGACAATTTTTACACCATATACCCAAGAGTATATAACTTAGCCCCTTCTATCCTTACTTTAAATTCTCTCAAAAAAAGTATTATTATTTGTTATCCCAAAAATAAAAAAATTAGACTAGAAGTAGCAAATGAGCCAACAAAGCAAGATGACAAATTCATTAAGTTTATAAAATAATTTTTAGTATAATTCAATCCATCACACCTAATAATAATAATAACCTAGTTTTCAAAGGATGGACTAGTTGTTGCTTGTCTACCAGAAGATGGAATTGGAGCTTAAAAGAATGGTAAGTAGCTAGGAGGAGGCCTTTAGAGGCCATAATACTTAGTTTTTTTTTCTTAGTTGTTTTTTTTATGTAAAGTAATTTTTTGGTTTATATCTCTATTTTATATATTGGATTTGAGCCCTTAATTATTATTTTTCCTGTATAGGGTTGGGTCCCTATTTAAAAAAAACTAGTTTTTACCCTTAATAAAAAAAACCTATTTTCCAAAATAAAAACCCAAAAGTGTAATCCATTATTCACCAAGAGACAAACTAATTTATAGAGACTTAGAGATGTGTATTTCAAATATATTTATTTCACGAGCGGTCCAAAACATCATGGGATACCTTCAAGGAGATAAATTTGTCAATGATCATTCAAAAAATTTATTACCTATCACCATCCCATTAGTTGTTGCACCTATGAATTAAATTCCCCCCTCTACCCTACCTAACCTAAAAGGGATGGTGAGTTATTATCTTGATCATTTGTTTTTGAGTTTGATGTGTTGTTGCAAGTTAGGAATATAATCAATATGCCCAATAGATAAAACTATTTATATCCAATTTGAAATATGTATCCATGAATTCATTTATGGGATTAGGAAATGATATATTCTTTAATTACAAGGAAATGAAGGAAAAATTCATTTCTAAATACTAAGAGTATTTTAGAGTAAAATGTATCTAGGTGATGAAATTTTAAAACTGTCATTGAATGAAGATGAACAATTGGAGCATTAATTGAAAAAAAATCAATTTTACCTACAAAGGTCCAAATACAACAAGCTAGACCAAGATCTTTAAATTGTCATTTTTGAGAGGTATAAATAAGGAATGCCTAGAATCATTAGATCTCACGAAAACAAAGATGTGTCATAAATTTGATTTGAAGATGGCATATAACCATGTAAAATACTCAATATATATGATTGAGAGACCTATTAGAATAGATTTTTACCATCATCATCCAAATCTACCAATTGAGAATTACATGTGGAAGTTAGAAAACCACTCTATGACATTGATTAGGATATCATCAACTTAATGAAATCACATATATATAAATTATATGATTAAGGAATTTGACAAAGAGAGGAGGTTAGATCAAGTGTTAGTCCATAAAACCATGAAATCAACACACTAACATACTAACATCTCTAATCCTAGATCTTAGGGGGAGCTTAATGCACAAACAATAATAAAAAACCCAACTAAAATTCAAAGAATAAAAATATTTAACTTCTTTGAGAGTTCTAAATGATTTCTTCATTTGGTTTGCTCAGATTATGTATAAGAATTATTCATCAATGAGATATGGCTAAGATCATCTCTTATATGCACCGTTGTTGAATGCTTGGCTTGATTGATATGGCTTAGCTCAATTTTGACATTATAACACTAGGATTTTAGCTTCATGAATTTATTCTTGCATTGTAACTCTACTTTGATTGAGCTCTTTAAATGAAGAGCTCTAGGCTTACTTTTATAGGCTTTCAAATCCCTTGGAATGGGTTAAATCTTACCATGGTTGAGTTTATTAAGCTTGGTTTAGTTTGACATATTCTTATGATATTATTTTAGATATTTTCCAAAAGTGACAACTCACAAAGGTATTGAGTAGCTTCTAGAATGTTCTAAGATGATCTTGAATTTTCTTTTTATTAATTGATTTATTAGTTGATGGGTAAATTCATTTAGGATTTGAAATCAATTTAACTTGATAATTGATTTTGATTAAGGTGTGCAAGTTAATTAATTATTTTTAGGCATTTGGTCATTTGTTTGATTTTGATTAATTTAATGTGTGTATATTCCTTGTTTAATTGATTTAATAGGATAAATTAATTTAATGCAAGGCTATAAAGCCAAATTTGACACTAATAGAAATTTTTATGTTAAATGTTTGATGATTGGTAAGAATTAGTCTAATAGTTTTATGCAAAGCCATTAATGGACAAATTTACATGTCTATATTTTGCCCCTATTTGGGGAGATATTACAAGATGTAAGTATAGTAACATCTTTTCAAAGAATAAAATGGTTCTTTATACTTACGACTATAATGGTAATGATTGAACTGTAGCTACCCCCTCAAGGGAGTGGTTGGCAAGTGGGTTAGCAAATGGTCCCTAAAAAGAAAGAATCAAAATGAGGGGACAAAATAAATGAAGATGATGGGGTGAAAACATAATAATTTACCCAAAGTTGGGTAAAATCATTGAGCAATGCAAGTGGGATGGTGTATACTAGTTTGATTAAAGGTGATCATAAGAATTATACCTTGATAGTAGCAATGTGGTATGATAACACAATGATTTTCCCTAGTAGGAAATATAATCATTGAGAAGATGGAGTTGCCTTAGTTAAGACAAACAAACAAGAAAGGAAAATTGGTGATAACATAATGATTTTCCCTAGTAGGTACTATAATCATTGAGAATGAATATGGGATGATATATAGTGCTGAAGTAGTATACCCTAATTATGAAAACATGATTGATCATTGATAATTGATAAGTTGATATAGATGATAAAGATGAATGAGGACAACCTTATAGTAGGGAGATGATTTTCTAAACTAACAAAGGTTGAAATTATTTTATTAATTAATTACTCTATTTAGGATGATTGGGTATTAGATTGGGATTGTTACTGATGTCGATGCTAAGGATATGGTGATGTTGCATTGATGTTATAGACTTATCAAAACTAATTATTGTTGTAGCATTTTATATTAGGACTCATTATAGAACACCATGAAGGCTTGGCCAAAATATGCATAAGGACTAACTCCTGATATCTGATACTCAATGAAAAACAATTGCACCGATGATAAAAGCCATGATGAAAATGTAGACATTTGAATATGGATAGATTTAAGAATAATGTGCAAAGAATCACCCAATGAACACACATATATTGAATCAAGGACACAATTATAAAATCAAACAAATAGGCACATAAACGAATAAATAAACAAAATAGACAAAGAAAGAAACAAACAAGATAAATAAGTGTTAGTCCCTATGTTAGTATAAATAACATGAAAAACATTACCCTTAGAAACTAGTTGACAAATAAACAAAAAAATAAGATGGGAGGATAGGAGAAAAGGAAGGAGGTGGCCGAGCTGTCTCTATATATGATAGGAAAGTGGACACTACCTACATAGTTTGATGGATATGATGATCTAATGAAAATTTAGGCCAAATGTAGTTATCCCAAGAAAAGGGAAGAAAATGATGATTGATATAAGACATGATGGATGTGATATAATAATAGGGATGAAATCACAAAATGGGGATAGTGTAGGGTAAAAGGCCAAAAAGATGGGGAAACTAAGGAATAAGTGGTTTATTTGTGATTTAGGGAGGGTTCCCAAAATCATTAAGGCAAAGAAGTGGTCAATGTTTTTAGTTTTTATAAATGATTTTCAAATGTTTTTGGAAATTTTAAAGCATCTCAACTCAATCAAGAATGATAAGACACTAAAATGGTCCAAGCTCATAAAATGGGGAGAGCGTTATAACTTGAAATGATGTTCATAAAATGGTGAAAGTGTGTTGAAATTTCTCACAAACTGGTGAGAGAATTATAACTTGAAATGATGCTCAAAAAATGGTGAGAGTGTGGTTGAATTTGCTCACAAAATGGAAAGAGCATTATAACTTGAAATGATGCTCAAAAAATCGTGAGTGTGGCTGAAGTTGCTCACAAAATGGTGAGAGTGCTATAATTTAAAATGATACTCATAAAATGGTGAGCATGTGGCTAAAGGGGGACTAAGTTGACCTCAACATGAATCAAACATGACCCATATAGTCCCAAAATAAATTTAGTTCATATTATTTCACCTCATAGTGAAGCAATATAACTAGTGTAGCATCTAATTTAAACAAAATAGGCATAATTGGTATGATGGCATAGTATGACATAGGAATGGCTAGGTGATATGTCAAGGCATAATAACTAAATATTGCCCCTAATTTTCCCATAGGTGTTCATAACTATGATACAACTAATAGATCAATGATACCAATTTGTCCCAGTAGGTGATATAATTAGTATTAATATTAGTGAACATGGATTTGCCCTATTAGGTGATATAATTAGACTCACATAAACAAACTTGATAATAAGGGAATAAGAAATGAAGGATGCAACTACAAAAACTTCTATCATACTATTCTAAAATACCTCTATCTAAAATGCTTGAAATATTACTAAAATTGATCTGATTTAGTATGTTGAAAATGTGAAACTAATGGATGAACCAAGGTCAAATGGGCTAGGTTGATAGGATTTAAAACATGTTTTATCAAGTAAGAATGGAATATTTGGATGGTCTAGTATTAATTTGAGGATAATGATTGGTTATGATAATATTTGATTTGATATATTAGATAAAATGATAGTAGGGTTTCCCCCAAGTGATAAGGTAAATGGTTAGGATATGCAATAATAGTAAAAGGATTGGTGACTTGATGGCACCTGGATATGGAAAATTGAAATGGTATGGTACATTTTTGGTTCTAGCTTGTGTATGATAAATGATTTTGTTGTACCTTCTATAGTGGAGATGAATGTCCTAATCAACAAATGATACAACTATAATAGTCAATCATGTAAATTGCTAACCCACACTTATCTGAATAGTTGCTCTATAAATAACTAGATTTAGATTTAGATGCAAACAATGTTGTGGTCTTCATCAGTCATTGATTTTGATTCCTTTAAGCATCGAGACAAGATATCTTTATAGCTTTTACAAAGGAAAGTTTGGCCATGGATGGTAAATATGGATAAATTTTGGATGATAGGTTTGATATGGTGATGTAATGATGGAGGATAATAAAATGAATAATAGATGGGAAATAAATGAAGATTAGGATTTTTAGGCACACACAATGTTGTTGATTCTAGATTTGACATAACTTTAAATGTGGTGGGCAAATAATTTTGAATATTCTCTCAATAAAACCACAAGATTATTTTTCTATTTAGGTCTAAAAGTAGCTACCATCTAATTAGGCTATAGCATGGAAGTTATTTTGATTTAATATTTGATAATTTTTTCATTAAGAAGTAAATAAATTTTATGCTTAGCCATTGGTGCTTTAAAGAGGTTTCTACCAATGAAATTGTCTTGATTGTCCCATAGTGCCTCCAATAAGGTTTCACTAAGTAACATGGACTTTTGAATTTGATTGTCCCCTAAAACCTCTAAAAAAGTTTCACTGGAAGATGCTCAGTCTTGAATTTAATTATTCCCTAGCACCTTTGAAAAAGTTTCACTATGAGAGTGTTCTTCTATTATATGATTGTGGTCTTAGTCTCCTTGATTTTCCTCATCTAATATGTCACCAAGGATGTATTTTAATAAGGTGTGATTATGTTGGTCCCAATCAATACTTATGGGAGGTGGAATGTCAATGATATGACTATGTTGGTTGGTGGTAATGACATGTGGAACAATAATGGAATGGAGGCTGGAAACACAATCCTTGTAGAAGATACTAGGATAACTTGTGTTGATGTTGAAATAATCATCCTTAAAAATTGTAGAAGGATCATAAATGTATTCATACTGATCTACTAGGCATGCATAACCAATGTTGTAATAGTCATGAAAATATTATGTACCGAAATCTGATTTCAACTCAATGGACTCTAAATTCAATGTCAATATTGATGTTGAATTTGATTCTAATGCTAAATCTGATGTTGGTTTAAGAATAGAACCTAAATCCAACTCTGATTCTTCATCTGATGTGTACTCTATTACAATGATGTTTTGTTGAATGTTTGGTATTAGATAAGTAATGTTCTATGATGGTATAATGTCCTCCATAAAGATTGGTTTGTCAAAGTGAGACTCCATAATAGTGGGAAAAAGGTTAAGAGACAACTCCTTAAAGACTGGTTTATTAGAGGGAGGCTCTTGAAAAATAAGCATATGGTTGAGGTAATGATTTTCCCAAAGGTGGTTATAATCATTAAGAAGCGACTTAACAAAGATTGGCTCATAAAAGTAAGCTTCCTTGATAATAGGTATAATATTGAAAGGTGATTCATCATAGGTTAACTTATCACAAATATTTGGTTCAAAAAAAACATCTTGGATAAATTGGTTCTCTTGGCCTTGATTTCTAATGAGTTGGAAAGAATATTGATCACAGCTTGGTCCTTGAATAACTTGCTAGGTTGAATAGGTACTAATTGTATTGGTTGGGGTTTAGGCTGAATGATGGGCTAAGGCTAAATGATTGGATAAGGTTAGGCTGAATGATAGGCTAAGGTTAAATGATTGGATGAGGTTTATTAGGTTGAATTATTGGTTGAGGTTATGATTAGATTCACTGAATGGATAGATGAAGTTATGATTGGATAATGATAGGAAATTGTGGAGTTTGATTTCTTACACAAGCCAAAGGATGAAGTCCTAGAATAAAAATGGTAGGGCATCATGGATCTTGATTGATTGTATAATCCAAATCATCTAAGTCCTCTTCATAAGCCATATCATCCCAGTCAAAGTCTTGAGATGGGTCATAAGCTAGTTTTTACCTGTGTTTCATGTATTGATCGTTATAAATAGGCTATGGATCCATCTCCAAAACAAAATTATCTATAGTTGGGTCATAAGTTGGTTTTTGACTATGTTTCATGTATTGATTATTATAAGGAAGGTGTGGATCCATATCCCAAACAACATTATCATTGTAGAGGTATGTACCCAATTCCACCTCACCCACCATATCATCCTAGTTAAAATCTTGACTTTGGTCCCTAGTTTGATTTTTAAAAGGTGGATAAAATTATATCTCATAAACCATGTTATCATCAAAGGGGTCTTGAATAAATCCATAAAAATCAAATCCATTTTGTGGGGTCATTCTATCATAATTTGGATTGTACGTGACTCCACCATAAGTGTAGTTATACATATCCAAATAAATGATGAAAGATACAAGAAAAAAAGGATTAGAGTTTTGGAAACTATGAAAATCAATACCCAAAAGATAAAAAGTTCAAACTTGGTCTAACTTGGTCAAAAGTGGAGCTGTATCTCCAATGTGGTCTAAATTTGGAACTATATCTTCAAAATGGTTTATGCTATAACTTGGCATAAAATAGTCTAAATTCAAATGTCTAGCATCAAATATCATACACACAAAAGGTCAAGTGTCTAAATAAAACTAACATATCAATGTCTAGGCTAAAGTGTTCCAAACAAGGTCTCAACTAGGAAAGGGAAAAGTTGAGTTGTTAGGTCTTTCATCCAAATATAGATTCAAAAGCTAGGCTCAAATAAACATTATCTATAAATACTTTTGGCCAAACAACATCAAAATCTAGACTTTGAAACAAAGGCTAATGTGATTTAATTTAATCTAACAAGGCTAGAATAACTTTGACATAGACCTGACACACGAAATCAAACATAAACATGATCAATTGGTATAAGTCATAAGGCAAAAGGCACCTAGAAAAAAGATTATATTTTCCCAAATAAATGAAAAGACAATGATGAGGATAAGTTAAATTAATAAATAAATAATAGTTTTCAAATTTGGGCATTCGATTAACTTAAGTTATGCAATCTAAAAGAGAAATATTTATTTATCGACTCCTACGATGTGAGGTCTAAATAGAAATAAATCAACATTTGAATTTGAACTCAAAAAGGTTAATTAAAAACTCAATGGTTAAAAACTATGATTGGAATAAACAAGCTAGACAAGATTGGACAATATGACGGTGCATGAATAAGGTCCAAATGGTATACGTGACATGGTTTAAAACAATGGTTTTTGATACAAGAAAAACAAGTCTTAAAAAATTTAAGTAGCATAAAATCATTAGCATGCTCTAATTATGTGATCAATATTTTATTTCAAAGACTCCAAAGCACAAATTTGGTAATGATTTAGGCCAAATAACATTGCTGATATCAATCAATTGACACACACATAAATACGTTTAGCAAAAATTGCAAGGCACAAGTATGGTGTAAAATGATTAGTATAACGCCTCTTCATTCAAAGAGTGATGTATAAACAAAATGATTTTTGACATGGTTATAAATAAACAAACAATTTTTAGTATCAAAACATAACAAGCAAAAATGACCAAAATACACTAAGTATAATTGTCAAAATCCTAGCAAGGGTATGGCAATGTGGGGTTGACTAAACTAATTAGTTTTCGATCATTCTAGATGGATTAATTGTACAATGACTATCACATAAAATTATGCATAAAAATCACATTTTAATTGGGTGTCCATGACACTTAGATTATTGTAAAATGGCCTTGCCCTTTTTTCAACTACTACATCCATCACTTTCTTAGTGTAGTATGATGTCCAATGTGCAGATATGTCTTGGTACTTAAATCTAACACTAAAAGGTGGTTTAACTACTCAAACCTCTGATCCTAATGTGAATGATAAATTCAATGTTAGAAGATGAAACCCCAAGTTAAATCTTCTCTATAGAACTCATGGGAGGTAATGAAGTCCCCCTCACAAGCCAAGATGCAATGAAATAAATAACACAATAGAAAGACTTTATGGTCTCCTCAAGATCATCTAATACTATTGTGAGTTTTTGGGGAGGGAATTAAATTACATTATTTCTATGCCTTATAATAGGCTCAAAGTGTGATGATATGGTGCTTTTGATCACAAAATTTCTCTAAAGGGGATGGATGGGAGAGCATACATGCACATCTCTTTTCACTAAAACACACAATCAACAAACAAATTTGGAAATAATTGAAGTGAGGTCAATATTTTTGTACCAAATTGAAAGTATTTTATTAGATTCATTACTAGCCTCTTGTATTTAATATGCACAAATGGGAATAATTACAAACCACCCAAAAAGAAGCTGGCACTTTTGATCCCAAAAGTTCCCTAAAGGGGACAAATGAGAGAGCATACACTTGTAACTCGCTTTTTGCTAACAAAAAATCAACAAACAACTTGCATGAAAATAAACTTGCTCAAAAAAACATGTAAATCAATATGATGTTAAGTTTATTTTAAGGCACCAAAATTAAATGTGTTGTGAAGTTTGACCCCTTGGCTTTAAAACTTGTAAAAACTTGAAAAAGCATCTAAGGCATAAAAATTTGACTAAGTTCTTTTTAGATACCCAAAAGATGATGTGAGAAAGTTTGAAATAAGTCTAGACTTTGATTAGGTTCTTTTTTATGCACCAATTGAAATGTGTGGATTAATGTTCATAACCAATTTGAAATAACTTGCATAAACAAAAACTAAGCAAAAAAAACACAACCATGTTTGTTTTAAGAACTTAATTCCAAATGTGTAAGAGTTAGTAAGTTCATTTTAGATCCAAATTGAAATGTTTGAAATTTTAATAATTATTTTTAAAATATCAAAATTATATGAGTGATTAATATAAAATATGAAAATTGTTCTTCAAATCAAACCTTAAACTTGTAAATGTTAGATTATAACCCCTTGCTTATAAGCACTTTTACAAATGAAACAAACTTGAAAAGTATGCTCTTGATTTTGGTTGATTTTTTGACCAAAAGGCAAAAATAAAAAATATAAACATGTTAATTTATTCAATGGTTAGTAAAAATCTTAATAAATCTAAAAAAATAAAATAAACCTATGAAACATGCAAACAACAAGTTAGAAGGTTAAAAACAAGAAAACTGAACACAAAAATCATAAAATCCTACAGTCAGTAATATAGCCATAAATTTAAAAATATATATCCATTTATCACAATTTTTTTGAAAATTACTTATAAGTCGAAGGTTCACCCTCTACAAAAATTTTGGTCAAACTCGTAAATATAAAAAAAGTTATTAGCTCTGTACTAACCATTTTTACCAGAAAATTTATAAATAAAAAGTGACAGTCACTAAAAGAGTCATAAGTTTTAAACTAAAAATAAGATTTTAATAAAATTTTGAGAGAATTAATATGAAATATTTTAGAACATTCTATCAAAAATTTAAAAAAATAACAATAAACAGATTAAAAATTAGATCTATTTTAACAGACATTTTTATTCCAAGATGTGGGGTGCGCAATCATGTCCCATTAGGCGTGCCAGTTATGATCAAGGAATTTGAAAAAGAGAGGAGGTTGTATCAATTTTTATTCCATAAAAAAAATGAAATAAACATAATAACATATCCAATCCTAGATCTTAGGGGGAGCTTAATGAACAAATAATCATTGAAAACTCAACTAAAATGCAAAGAACAATAATCTTTACCTTCCTTGAGAGCTCCAAATGATTTATTCATTTGTCTTACTTAAATTATGCATAAAAATTATTCATCAATGAAATACAAATAACATCATCTCCTCTATGCACCATTTTTGAATTCTTGGGTTGATTGATATAGCTTAGCTCAATTTTAGTATTATAACACTAGGCTTTTAGCTTCATGAATCTATTCTTGCATTATAACTATACTTTGATTGAGATATTCAAATGAAGAGATATAGAATTTATTTTATAGGATTTAAAATCTCTTAGAATTGGTTAAATCTGACCATGGTTGAGTTTGTTAAGCTTGGTTGAGTTTGACATATTTTTAAGATATTCTTTTATGATATTTTCTAAAAGTGACAACTCATAAAGGTAATGAGTAGCTTCTATAATGTTCTAAGATGATATTGAAATTCCTTTTTAGTAATTAATTTAATTTATTTATTAGCTCATGGGTGAACTCAATTAGGATTTGAAATTGATTTAACTTGATAATTTATTTTGATTAGGGTGTGCAAGTCAATTAATTCTTTTTAGGCATTTGGTTATTTGTTTAATGCAAGGCTATAAAGCCAAATTTGAGAATAATATAATTTTTTAGGTTAAATGTTAAATTATTGGTAAGAATTGGTCTAATAGTCTGATACAAAGCCATTGGTGGGCAAATTTACATGTCTACACATTGGATGCATGGAAAAGAAAATTTGAAGAAAAAATATTTAATAATTTATTGCCTTAACTATTGAAAGAATAAAGACAAATATAGATGTTAAAATCATCATTTAAAGGTGGTGAACATATTTAAAGAGAATATAGTATAAATTGAGCTTCATATAATTTGAGGTGATGGGGATCAATTTTTTTATGTAGCATAATATAAACCATGATCACAAAGACACAAAATAAAGGTATGTAACATGACCCCTCATTTGTCAATTTATAATTTATAAATCAAATGTATGTTACTCATAATAAAAGGTATGGACCAGATCTATGAAGCCAAAAATTACACCTCAAAAATTTAATTGGCAACAATAATATTATTATCCTTGATATAGTTTTAATTATTACTTAGTACAAATAGGGCATATAAAACCCCAAAATATGTAGTGGCAACAACGTTCCAACCCATGTAAACAACTATGGAATGGAATTAAGCCATGACCTAAAATAAATTATAATTTCTAATAAAAACCATATAAAAAACCACACGATTTAGCATCCAAAAAGCTAAACTAAATACATCTTCATACACCATAACTACATGCCCAATGTATACCTAACCCCAATAATAAATTGGTTCAACTGGTATTTAACAATAAAATTATGACATACCCTATGTATTCAATATATTTAAATGATGTTAAACTTCATTCAAGGAAGATTTTCCACAACCCCATCATACATATAATAATGTAATCCCTAGAGTATTTTATTTTGAACATAACTAACCCATTACCACCATCAAATAATCAACACACCCCTAAACCAAGCACATCAACCAATCAATCCATACCAACCAAACCTCCTTTTCTTAAAAATATCAAACACACAAAGCTTGAAAACTATCCATAATTTTATTTTTTAGGGGAATTTAAAAATGTTTTTTCTATATACTTTTATTTAAAACCATAAAATACCTACACATCTACACTAAGGTTATATGTGAGTTATGAATATGTAAACTTGGTTGGATCAGGAAATATCCTTAAATTATTTATGTAGTGGTAAAAATTATTCATCTTATGTTAGGAAATATTTTTCCACCTAAATATTTTAATATGGGCAGCCTATTTTTATATGTAAATGTCATAGGATTCCTCATACAAACAAAACTCTCTAGTTGACCTATGATCTACCATAAATTTCATGAATAAGGAAACCATGAAATAAATCAAGATATAAGGCCTTCACCAACACCAAACTATCCTTCAAATGTCAGGAATAAAAACAATATGAGGAATAAAGGGATTATTTAAGGCCTTAATATATTTTTAGACTCATGGAAATATATGTCTAATTCTATTGTCTTACAACCAAAGGCTAGATTTAGAGGGTATCCAATCATCTTTGAAAGGACTTAGTTGAAAATAATTGATGCTTATATCATATACTAGTGGGGAAACATAGTCATCTATAATGGAAGTAGTACCAATATTACTTTACTATAACCCTCTTTCTACCACTCACTATAAATGGAAAAAACACTTTGGTTGGAGACAATAAAATTACTAGGCTCCCCTTCATCTTGTCCATAGAATTGATAAGAGCTTCCCATTAAAACTATGAGATGAGGACACAATTATTTTAAAATTTGTATAGAATTTATATAATATAGATCAAAATTTAGATAATTTACTTATGCACATTGAATGTTTTATCATACACACATTTTCATAAGGATTTTAATATCTTAATGGTGATCTTATTAATTTTCACTAAATTTTATCACATGAGTGCAACCTAGGTAATTTTTTGGGTACTATTAAGTCTCTAGCCTCACTTTCCAAGCTAGTTGAAATATTATCTAGCCAACCACTCAATATAAGTAATTAGATATAACTCTAACAAAAATATGAGCTATTATCAATTCTCCAAAGGTAAGGGACTACCTTCACATGGGACTATCATGAAACAAGAGATATATACTAGACTTGTGCACCCACCATATCTATATCAAATATGAGTGTAATAAATATTTCTAACCTCAAAGGTATATGAATACTACTATCAAATAAATTATTAAAACTAAGTTTCAAAATCTCCTTCATGCATGTTTGATCATTTCATTCCAAATACTTCATATGTAAACATTCACACAAAACATGTCTTATTTTTAAGATTTTATGATGCACATTATACATATCCACAATGCCAACATGATGTCCATATGTGTGGCATGAGGCACACAACACATTGAAAAAAAATTTCATGCCTAAATTAGAGACTAAAATGCATAAGTTTTTTTTATGGTTACCCCACAATCATTCTGGCCCTACTTGTTCAAATTGGCCTACAAGCCCTCCACTAGGATAAAATTGTCTACATGGATTTGGTGAGCCCCATGGTCACAAGTATATAATTTATAGCTAGACTAAAATGAGATGGATTAAATAAAATAATATATCAAAAAAATCATCCTAACTATTAATAAGGTTCAAATGGGTCCCATGGTGCTTATAGCCAACCATAAGGCTTGGTTAATACCTAAAGTCACAAATTACTCTTTTTTAAATACACTTAGGTTTATGGAAACTAATTTAAAAATTATCTTATAGTCCTCATATTACCTTAAAATGGTAAAAAATATCTTTGTTTATATTCTTAAGGATGGAAAATTCCATCTTAGTCATTAGATATATTATCTCTTGATCATCAAATTAAGATAGGCTAAGAAAAATATAGGAATTATTATGGGAGCCAATGAAGAGTTCTATTTTGACTTTTCAAGTTGAAAATTTCTAATTTAATAGAGGAGTTATTTTTAATATAAAATGTCTTGTCCATATTAATCCATTTACACTATCTTCATCTTTGGATGACCATCGTTAATGGGGTCTCTAAGATTTTATTTTAAAATTAATTTTATTTCCTTGTGATTATTTTACTTGATAAAAATTTAGATGGTTATGTTTTTTAGATACCCTTCTTCTCAAAAATTATTGAGGGATTAATCCTCACAGTTTAAGAAATGGTGTTTGGGAGCTTTAAGTTCATATACAACAATTAATGACTGTCAATGCCCAAGTTTATTTACAAATATATTTTATTTTTAGTTTAATGTTATAAAAATAGTTTTCTATGATAGAGGGTACAAACTAAGATGGTCATTTTTTTTATCAACCCATCCCATGGATTATATGATCTTGAAATGTCAATATTGCCTAAATAGGTTATATTTAAAAATATATTATTTATAGAAAAATATAGAGTTTTATACCTGAAAACTACTTCATATAAAAGAGGGTGAAAAATTAAAGTGATGGAACATTTTAGGTCTTATCATCCCTAGTTTTATATCAACCTTAAATGGTAAAACAAAAATAATATAAGTATATGATTAATGTTTTCATTTTTTTAATAAATAAATAAAATAAAAAGACCAAAAAAATTTTCATACAATGTGAAATAATTAATAGAAATATCATTTAATAATAATAAAAATATAACCTCCAATCAAATATATAAATCTATAAAAATTAATTTTAAACACATGTAGTCAATTTTACATTAACCACCTAACCAAAGGACCCCACCACCTTCCTAAACCACCACACTAGCAAGGGCATTGACAAAATACCATGTCAATCAACACCCAAAACTTGTGCCAAAAAAATACATCAGATCCATAGGGCCTCAATAACCTTCAATGTAGTCCTATGGGGGACCATCAACTAAGGCTCACATATTATAAATAAATGGATTTACTTACAAAGAAAGGATGTGAGGTTAAAAAATTATCCAATGGGGTACTTAATTTTTAAAATTTTCTATGTCCAACCAACAACCAAAACAATTTTGAAATAATGTTTTCTAAACCCATAAAATTAAAAATATCAATTTAAAATTGTTTCTAGCCTAATTTTGTCTTGATAAAAATGTCTAAACATTTCTTAAAATGAATATCTTACTTAAGGATAAGGACTAAAATTATCAATCTAATTTCAAAATTTCATTAAAATCGAACCATGGCTCTTAAAATGTTTTTTTGAAATGATGAATAATCATGGGAAATTACATTATGAAATAAAATTATTTTAAAATATTTAAATGAGTTTTAAATATAACAAAATTTGTAAAAATAAAACTATCCTTTTAGGAATTAATGGTTTGAAAGTCATTTTAAACATTTAAATGAAAAATTTAATAATTTATTACACTACTCTATTGCATCTATAAAGATTATAGGGTAAATAATACAACCCTATCCTTTTGAAATCAATTAATTTATTGAAATACTAAATTATACTATTTATAATTTATGTTTATTTTAATAAGGTTAAAAAAATGTGTGTTATAATGCTTTGAAATCTCATTAAATTACATATCACTTTCCATTTCTTATAATTTTTAAACTAGAAAATATTAAAATTTTATTGACTTTCAATAGCTAACTAAAATAACATAAAAATTAATTTTAAAAAATATAAATAGTTTCCAACTCTATGTTCTAAATAAATATGAAAGATCAAATGAAGGAAGGTTGCATCCCATCCATTTTACATCATTAGGTGGCTTCCCTATGTATCCCAAAGCCAATAAATCCTAGCTCAAAGCATTTTATAACCAATAAAAAAACTTTCAAAGCAAAATCATGACCTAATCTAAAGAAAGGATGCAGGATAAAATTAACTAAACATAAATAATTATCCACTTAAATGAAAAATAATATATTTTTTCAAGTTATTAACCAAAAATAAAACTCGCTTATAACACAAAAAGGTTAATTTACAAGCTCACCCAACATTAAGGTTATAAACAATATATAAATTTACTTAGAAATAACCAATCATTATAATTTTATTTCCATAATAATGAGCCATTTACTTTATCCAATCCTTAAATTTAAGCACCAAGTTTAAAGATATGATCTAAAATATGCACAAAGGTTGGGTCTAGGTGGAAATAAAAAATTTCCACTATCAAAAAAATACATTGAGACATGTTTTGCATAATGGTTTTAACATATGTAGAAAACTCCCTGAAAAGAGGTAATACAATACATGATCAAAACTCATAAATTATTTAATAATCAATAAAATAATTTAAGTCAAGCCAAACCTATGAGGATTCAATGAATATAATCCTACCTTATATTTACCAGTTAAAATATTTTCATTACCATTGATTTAATCTTATCACCTCAAAACCTAATATCAAATTTCCCAAATCACCAAAGTTAAACTCTTGCAATATAATAAGATCTAAGGGATAACAAAATTTGCATGGAATTAATAAATTAAAAATAATTTACTTACAATTAAATAAACTTTATACTTACAAAAAATATTCTCAAACATTTATACAATTAAAACTTTACATTTTCATTCACATTTCCCTATACTTTCTCCTCAATTATTCCTCACCAATAAATCTCCCTTAAAAATACTAAATATCTCATACAAGTCGCATGGCCACCATTCCCATCTTACACTTTCATTTATGACACTTACACTTCATTTACATTCCCTTCAACCAAGGAATTCAAGATGGTCTAAGGACACTAAAAAGTCAAAAAAATGCCACGGATATTATTCCTAACCCATATACTAAGTTTATAATCTTAATTAATCATTTACTAAGTTTATAATCCTAATTAATCATTTAGGGAAGCAAAAAATTTTCCAACACACATTCATGAATGGCCCTCCTTGTTAAAACTCCATGTTTTACATCTGTCCATTCATTAATTAACCTTAAAAAATATCTCAAATTTCTTCTATAAAATTATAAAGGTCAAGGTTCAAATGGAAAGAGGTTGGAAATAATAATAAATAGATTAAAAATACATAAAATTCCAAATCAAGTCCATTACATTAAACAAGACTATGAAAATTAATGACACATTTAACATTTTAGGGGAATGCAATGGTTTATATAATATTCCAAATAGACAAGTCCAATACATTAAAAAAGATTAGGAAAAATAACACATTTAGCACCTTATGGGAAAGGAATGAATAATATATGATCCATGTAGTTCAATTTCCATTACTAGGTCTCCCCATTACCCACACTCAAGAAGACATATCAAAACATTATATGTTTATGGTAGTTGAAGAGACTAAATTAAATATATTATGAACACCATTATATATATTATTACAAGCATATACATGAATATTATGTGGATAATGACATCTCAAAATATTTTTTAAACTAATTATAAATTTATATGTATTAATTTTATTAAATAAAATGATATTAGTGTAAGAATAAAATAAACACAAATGAATAAGAATGGTAGAAATCAGGAATTATAAGTATACCCCATTTCAAAGAACCAGAGAGTCTCTTTATGAGTTATTGTTCCTAAAAGAATTAAAAAATAAATTACTTGTTTGGATTAAAGGAAACTTAACACCATCATTAAGAAATATAACTTACCCTACCACTCATTAACCAAGTAATTAACACTCTTTATGGAAAAGTACTTTTCTTTTATTGATAGATTTAGTGGATAAAATTAGATCATAATTTTAATAGAGAATCAAAATAAAATTCCTTTTACATGCCCTTTGGGAACATATGCATACCATGTTATTCCATTTGCACTATGTAATGTTATATCCACATTTAGAATGAATATACTCAAATTTTTTTCTAATATCTCTGATGATTTTATATAGGTCTACATGAAAAAAATTATTGTTTATAGGGATTCATATGAAGAATCAATTAGAACTTGGAAAACATTATAAAAATTTTAATCTCTTGTTAATCCATGGTAAATTCCACATGATCATGATAGAATATATTGTGTTATAAAGTCACATCAAACTTGAAGTGGACCCAAAAAAATTAAGTTACTAAAAAATTACCATTCCACAAAAACAAAAATATGTTATAGGTTTTCTTGAACGTTGGATATTACAAATAGTTCATTAAATATTTTAATAAGGTTACATTTATTTTGTCTATTTTTTTAATTAGATACTCTAAATTTAACTGGATTATTATATGTTAAGAAATTTTTCATTTTCCTAAATATGTTTTAATTTCAACACTGATAATACAAGGTCTGAATTGAAAATTACCTTTCCATAACCACATTAATACATCTAACCTAACACTAAGAGATATTCTTAGTTAAAAGAGTGGAAAATTAAAGTATGTTATGTATTTTACTATTAAAAATATTTTGGGAGTATTACATAATTAGTTAAAAGAATGGAAAATTAAAGTATGTTATGTATTTTACTATTAAAAATATTTTGGGAGTATTACATAACCACATAATAGCAAAGTAATAATTTCTTATTTTAATTTATATTATTAATAAATTTCCTTATTACATCATTGGTTATCTTATTTTCATACATAGTGATCGGTCTGTAATTAAATGTTTAATTAATAAAAGAGTAATAAATGGATGGATTATTAGATGGTTATTTATACTTCAATAATTTTATATTACTATTTTAGATAAACCTAGAAGGGATAATTTAGTTAAGTATTTCCTCATTCAATTATCATATATGCACAAACTCTATAGATTGATGATTGTTTTCCATATAAACAAATATTTTATATTTTAGTGAAAACACTTTGTTTTTTAGATATTGTTAACTATTAGGTTATGCACGTAAATTGTCATAAAATTTATCATCAAAGGAGAGAAATGATTTATTCAATTATAGTGGTCCATTTTATTGGATTTCAAGTTATTTTCTCTACACTTAGCTTGAATCAATCATGTGATGATGTGTGAGAAAATATGAAGTTTTTGAAATATTTGAGATTGTCATGATGAACCCTATGGGGGAGCATTGTATAAAATAATTTTTACACTAATATTATTATAATAGGATACTATTTCCATACGTTGAATAAGGATACAAATAAATACACTAGACAATGTGATAAATGTAAGTTTATTGGTAAACCCACACATTTATATGGGATGCCTCTTTATCCCCAATCTATTTGACTTCCTTTTTTTAAGAAATGGGGGATATAATTTATTTTTCCTATAGATTCACCTTCCAATCATACAAAATACATTATAGTTTTAATGGAATTAAATGAGCTCACACATGCATGGGATGAGAAGGTTGATGAGTTTCTATACGAAGAGATTTTTACATGATATGTAGTCCCAAGTGATTTTTTTAAAATATTAAAGGATACAATTTACCTCATATTTTATTTCACCCCTTGTTCATAAGTATGATCTATGCCATCAAAAGTCAACTCCATATCACCTATCATCTAATTGCCAAGTAAGAGTAATAAATAGAAAGATGACAAACATTTTGACCAAAAACATTTCATTACACCATTGGATTTGGAAATGAACCTTATAGAGCATGTTTTGGCCTATATAACCACATGTAATACCACCATATTATTTATGACCTATAAATTGGTCTATGGTAAGAAGTTTATTATCACCATATCGCTTGAAATCAGAACTTTAAGTATTGCATTAAAACATTGACCAATTTTTTTAGATTCTTAAAAGGAATGTATCACTAATGTAAATGAATTATATATCCTTAAAAATAATAAATTCATCACAAAAATCATGTTAAATAATAAATATTCATGTGGCATGATAGGTTCATTAAGACATAAAAGTTTCAACCTAAAGATCAGGTCATATTTTTTTACTCAAATTAAAAACACCATAAGGTAAGGTTATAAACAAGATAAATCAATACATATAAATATGAGTGAGTATTTTATAATTTAATGATAAATTTGTGCATTTCAAACCAAATAAGGTTCTATTTAATGGTTAATGGTCACTATCTCAAGCTGTACAATAAAGTCTAGACAATGTAAAATTTCATTTGTACCATTCAATAAAGGGTTCATCTAGGGGTTATTGAGGTTATGGTATATCCTTTACCATAATTTTAATTATTTACTTATCACAACTTGTTAAAAACCCAATTAATGATAACCATCAATCATTATTGATAGCGTTTGGTAGAAAAATAACAAACCAACTAGCCAAATACTAAATAAATATCATCCTAAGTAGAGACTCAAGTTGTTGACCACATAGGAGTTTAAATAAACAAAAATAATTGAACAATATAGAAATATAATTTTCACATAAAATGTTTTAATGGTTATTGTAAACATTTCCCCCTAAAGTTACATGCTATTATTCATTTACTAGAAAAAACTAAAAGTTTATTTAATATAATCCTTATAATGTTGGAGGTCTATCCAAAATTATAGGATCTTAAATAGTATCATACCTAAAATTTACATTAAATATTCATGTAGTGTAAACACATAATATATTTTACACTTTATCATTTATTGACACTCTCTATTGCAATAACTTATCAAGTTTCAATCTCTTAGAGTGCATGTCTTAAAAGGGTACACTAGGAAAGGGATAGGTAGGAATTTATTTCTTTACAAGAGATATTATTTATTATTTATCATTCTTACATATATT
Source organism: Torreya grandis (assembly GCA_037957365.1). NCBI lineage: Eukaryota > Viridiplantae > Streptophyta > Pinopsida > Cupressales > Taxaceae > Torreya > Torreya grandis. The sequence goes on from JARHVA010004201.1 coordinate 1,560,508, forward strand.
CTATCTTCCTCATATTTAACCCTCTAAGTTATCTCCTTCCATATTGCATCATATAGCTAATCAAGACTTATATTTTCCTACTATGTCATCCTGGTTGATGTAGTTCTAACTGTTATATGTCCCATATCCACTACATCAATAATATTGATGTGATTTGAATGTTATATCACATGATTCATAACTAGGCCAACCTAGCTAACATAGTTTAAGGTTATTCATCCTACTTCAGAGTAAATCAATTTGGTTGATAACATCAAATAAATATCTAGGAGGGATTAAGATCATTTTCCACTATTAATAAAAGTTACCATTTCTATCCAATATATAGAAACATTAATTTTTAATTGTTATTTCTCACACTTCTACCCTAAGTATATATTTGGAGGAGCTATTTTTTATATTTTGTCTTGGAGGAAAATATTTTTTCTAGAGTATTATATGCAATAAGAGGAGTCCTTTTATGAGAGAGATCAATTCAACTTTTAGAATCTTTACAACCACAAAATAATCTTGTAAAAAACCATTGGCCAAGGGGGATATTGAGGTTAAACACGTCTTATTTAAGGTAATTATATTATAACTCTAGATATTTATTTTTTATAGATATAATTTTCATAATTTAATGGTTAATGAATGTGCATCTCTTTTTTCAAATTCTATCTACACTTAAACTTAGTATGGCTATAGGATTATTCAAACTTTCCATTTATCCACCTTAGGTAGTGTTGACGTAGTGGATTGCACCCAGGGCAAGGAGGTTGAGCTCCTGCCTTCCACACTCAACAATGGAAACTCCCCTCTCACCTCTGGGACTGGTGAAGTTGGAGGGGAGAGTCTCTAGGTAAGGGCTAGCTCCCTTTGATGCATCTAATTTGTTCCAGTAAGTGCTAACATATATATATATATATATATATATATATATATATATATATATATATATATATATATATATATATATAATGGGGGGATGAAAAGGGAGAAAGATTGTAGGAAAACAAATCTACTCTAAAGGAGGTGATGCACCAAAATGATCTGACCTTCTCACACTTACACTTAAAATCAGACAAACACATACACTTCAAACTGGCAGAAGGACTAGGCTGCAAGAAACTCGGCAGGGAGGCTTTAATGGAAAATATAGAAAATAGAGATTCACCAAAAGGTGCTATGAAAGGCACACTGTATAGTAATTTCTTCTATTTCTGCACTTCCAAATATAGCTCTCCTTGTCAGCTATAGAAATGGTGCCTTATAGACACCAGGTATGTTGGTGTTGAACTTGTGGAAGTATCAGCAAGGAATGACTAAACACAAACTAACACTCAGACATACATAGAGTAATCTAGCCAGGATAGAGGTAAAAAATGTGTTTTATTGATTTAGGTGAAAATTTGCCAGGGCTATGCTTTAAAAATGTGGAAGATGATTTCTCAAATAACAAGTCTCCAATATATAGAGGAAGAAAAGAGGCCTTTTGGCACCCTTTTTACAAGTGACCCATGGTAGGCATTGTATCAACCACTGAAATAACTTCTTGAATCGACACCTTCTTGCGTCACTTGGATTGCTTCATCTGCTTCTACGTGATGGCCATTTTGCTACCAAGATTTGAATTTATGAGCCATGCCATTTTCCTACTCTGTAGTGCATATTGAAGAAAACCAATCGTGTCGATCACTGTTGTGCCTCTTTGATGACTGCATGGTAGGCACTGTGTCAACCACTAAAATAACTTCTTGACACCTTTCTGCATCACTTGGATCACTTCAACTACTTCTGTGTGATGGCCATTTTGCTATCAGGATTTGAATTTATGAGCCACACCATCTACTTGCTCTTTGTTCTTTGGGCTCTTTGTCCTTTTTTGCTTCTTCAGCCCTCAGGGGTGATCTTTTGGTGGGTCACTGCATTCTTTGGGCTCTTTCCATGGTTGGTGCTTAGGGATTTAAAAACCAATGACTATTTTTTACTAGCTTAAATTTGACGTTTGTGCACCCGTCGCCCTTGGACTCTCCTTCGGCTTCTTGATTTGCCCCTTTCTTTGAGAGTGCATCTGTCCTTGACACGTGTCATAGTCCACTACTTGGGCACTTAGAAGACACTTTGAAATGCAGATGTTGACACATGGCAGCTTTTGCTGAGCTGATAATGGGATGTTGCAACATTTGCTTACCTTAAAGGGTCCTTTGAGAGTCAAGCAGAAGTTGACATGTGGTCACTTCTGTAGAGCCTTTCACTACCTTAGAGAAACTTTTAGGCCCTTTTTTGGTTCTTAGCAAATGCTAACACTTGGCACACTCTGCTTATCTCCTAGCAACTCATTCGGGCCCACCACAGTCTTCTTTGAAGCCAACAAGAGAAACCCACATATGTTGCCACCTGTTGGCTTTTGCTGAGCCCTATAGGGGACACATGGTGCATTTTTCTATTCCTAAAAAATCATGTTGAAGTCCTCCATGGTTGCCACTTGGTGCTTTCCATGCTTTGGCTTCCCTGGTGTAAAATTTGATGCTCTCATGTTCGTCACCATCCTTGGCAAATTTCATTGGGCCTTTTTCCATAGCTTTTCTACTTTGGGCCCTTTGGCTACCCTTTGCAAGGGCTTTTGGATCTTGAACTACCCTCTAGCTATAGGGCATGCCCTTGAACCAAGCCATTGAACCAACCCGTTAAACCAAAATTTGGTTCAACAGTTCAATGGTTCAAGGCTACGCGTCGAGTTGATTGAACCATTTGCTGTGAACTGAATGCTGCTTGAACTGAAATGGTTGAACCAAGCCATTGAAATAATTGATTGAACCAAAAATGGTTCAGTGCTACACGTTGAGCCCCTTTGAGCTATTCGTTGGATCTCCTTGTTGAAATGTTTGCTTGAACCAATCCAAAGTGTTAAGCTAAAGTGCCAAGGCATTGAACCAACGCGTTGAACCAAAGCATTGAACTGAAGTGTTGAACTAATTCAATGGTTTAATGCTACATGCCAAGCCAAGTCCTTAAATTAAATGTTGAACTTGAAGCTGCTTGAACTTTTTCTTGAACTTTTCTGATGAACTAAGCGCTGAACTTAGCTGATTGAACTAACGCCGAAGAACTTGAAGATTTGAACTAAGGCTTGAAATTGAAGCGATGGACTTGAAGCGATGAACTAAGGCTTGAACCAAAGCCGATTGAATAGCTAACTGAACCAAATCTTGAAATGAAGTGATGGTTTAATCGTTTGAAGATGCCAACCTTACTTGTGAATTTCTTTAGATGAAAATCCAAAGAAGCTTTGTAAAATCTTGCCCCTTTTGCTTGGTTCTTCAACTACCAAAAGAAAACCTACAGAGTTCATAAAAATGGACCTATAGAGTCCGTAGAAAACCAAGCTCTACAGAGTCTGTAGAAATCACCAGATTCATGCAAAATAAAAAATGAATTGGCTTGGAATAGTAGGGGAAGAGGGGACCAATTTTTTGCCCTATTGGGCAAAATTGTCAACAAGTTGGTAACTCCCAGGGGAAGCATGCCTGCTATGCTTAGAATCTAGTTGCCTTAAAAATCCATTGGGCACAGAGTCAGATTTTAACTTAAAGATCAGAAATAGCTCTGATAAATCTAGAACCAATCACATAGATTCACCTCAAAAGGGAAAGAAAACACACACAAAGCTAAGAAAACTACTTGTGTAAATAACACTTAGGGGGAAAAAGGAAAGAAAACTAAAAAAACCTACTATATACAACTAACTAGGTATTTTTGATTTCCTCTTGGATTAAAGGGAAATCTTCTTAAGTCCCTTCCCTGGCAAGGAAACTTATGGTGCCAGCCAAGTGGTTGGATAAAAAAGAGAGTTGGTGGCCTGCTCCTCTTGCCTGCCACCTGAGTTGGCTTATATCTGAGTGGATTAGATTGAAACATGCCTCCAATGTATACATACTCTATTTGTTCTTGGAAGCTCACCTCCCATTGGTTCTTTAGGCTAGTGTATCTCATCAAGAAATCAATGGCTGCTGGCTCATCACCATAAGCCTCTTGATATGCATCATTGACTGGCTTGTTCTCTTCTGCCTCATGTTCAGGTTCCATGACATGACCGTCCTCCTTGATGATTTCAAAGAAAGTATCTTTAGATTTACCAACCTCTTGAAGGGATAAATTTGAAGGCCTGTATCCCCTTTGCAAACTTATTTGAGTCTAAATGCTACCTTCTCCACTCTTAGCCAGCTCATAGCCCCCTTGAAGAATAGTGTAACCTGCCCCCATAACTTCAAACAAATCATTCAAAGCATGGTAAAGAAAGTGTCCATGCCCTTCTGTAACATCTTGCAAAATGAGAAAAGGGGCAGAAAACACTTCATCATCAGAGATAGAGGCAAAATCTTGTGACTTGTCTTCTTGTTCATCAAAGGGGTTACCTATGGTGATCTCCTCCTTGTCTGCACCCATGAAGTCTCCTTGATTAGTCATGAACTAAGCATACTCCTCTTCACTTGCTTCCTTCCTGTCCCAAGATTCCACTATTTGCTTCCAACTCATGATCTTGGGATTGGAACCGTACTCCTATGAATAGGTAGCAACTTTATCCTCTTCAAGGTTCTGAGCTAGTTCATGATGTTCCTTCTTCTAGCTTAAAATTTAGAGATCATGTTGAAAGACTTGAGGAGGTTGAGGAGGATTTGGGAGGGTCTGCTCATGAATAGGAAGAGCTGTCTAAAAAGAGGTGTGTTAAAAAGCTAAGTGTACGAGATTGAGGGTAGGATTGATTGATGCATCGGTTGAGCCAAAAAGATCAAGTGCCATTTGATAGAAAGGATTTGGCATATAAGAGGGAATTTTCTCTATAATAGGAGGGGGTAGACCTTGGGCCAAAATTTCTTGATTTTTGTCCCTCCACTTTACCAACATTTCATCAATATTGAAATTAGCTTGTGGATTGGTGGAAGGGGTGTCTTTTGGCATCAGCTCCTCTACAAGGTCTAAAAACTCCATCTCCTTCTCTCCAAGTAGTCTCATCTTACCCTCTAATTCCTCAATCTGCTTAGCTATATTATCCTCATTTTTTACCTCTTAGAGCTCATAGGAGTCATTATAGAGACAGGGAGTACATGAAGGTTGTAATTAAATGCAAGAAGCTTCCTCAGAAAGGGTGGGAGGGACTTGAAAAGGACTGACCTCATCTTGTGCCTCACACTCTTGGACAATGCCTTTCTCCTCACTATTCCATGACTCGACCACTTTATTCCAGCTCAAGACATTTGGACTGGGCACCTCCTTTTGGGGTGATGGGGCCATAATGTGAGAGGGTAGTGAGGGTTTGGATTCCACTTCCCTTGCTACCAAAATGGACTGCTACATCTAAAGGTTTGCCAATTTGATTTGTCTATCAAGATTAGCCTTAAACACAAGGTTTGTTATTTCAGAACTCTCCTCAACATAATTGGGGAAAGGACTTTGGCAGGCTTGAATTGGCTTATAGGCAGGGGCTGTATATGACTGATATGATGCTTAGGGTAGTGAGTATGCAAGTTGATAGACTTGGTAAGGTTGCCTCTCATGAAAACTTAGCTTCTCTTCCAAAGATGCGATCAAACCACCCAAATCTAGCATCTCACTTGTAAGCCTGTGCCAATTGGCTCTTTCAATGGGAGTCCATTCCTTCTTAACCTAATTCAATGCTTCTCACTTGATGGATGACATGATTAGGAATTTTTTGGCCACATCCCCTTCTAGTGTCAAGATCTATTATATATTTTTTGTATCCTAGTAGTGCTCGCTTGAAGGCAAAAATGGGTTGATTGGCAAAGAGATTGGGTTGAGTGGGGGAAGTGACGTAATGAGAAGACTAGGCATAAGGTTGATATTGGACCTAATAAGGATCAACATAAGGCTGGTAAGGATCATAGCCATGCTGGCCAAGGAAAATAGGGTCCATGGCTCTGAATGATGGGGGTATACATATTGGAATATTGTTTCTTGATGGTATAGTCTAGAACTACTTAACCAATTGATTTAACTCAGAGTCGCCATTGGTGTTTGATGTAAAATCCTCCAAAGGCTGGTTGGTTGAAGAACACACCAAAAATTCTTCAACTCTATGGACATAACTTGTCCTAGTTGGTCTCATTGGGCGTGCCAAAAACTGTTGACGTAGTGGATTACACCCAGGGCAAGGAGGTTGAGCTCTTACCTTCCACATGCAACAATGGAAACTCCCCTCTCACCTATGGGACCAATGAAGCTGGAGGGGAGAGTCTCTAGGTAAGGGCTAGCTCCCTTTGATGCATCTAATTTGTTTTAGTAAGTGCTAACATATATATATATATATATATATATATATATATATATATATATATATATATATATATATATATATATATATATATATATATATATATATATATATATATATATATAATGGGGGGATGAAAAGGGAAAAAGATTGTAGGAAAACAAATCTACTCTAAAGGAGGTGATGAACCAAAATGATCCGAACTTCTCACACTCACACTTAAAATTAGACAAACACATACATACACTTCAAACTGGTAGAAGGACCAGGTTACAAGAAACTTGACAAGGAGGCTTTAATGGAAAATACAGAAAATAGAGATTCACCAAAAGGTGCTATGAAAGGCACACTATATAGTAATTTCTTCTATTTTTGCACTTCCAAATACAACTCTCCTTGTCATCTATAGAAATGGCACCTTATAGACACCATGTATGTTGGAAGCATCATGAAGCAATGACTAAACACAAACTAACACTCATACATACACAGAGATATCTAGCCTGGATAGGTAAAAAATGCATTTTATTGATTCAAGTGAAAATTTGCCAGGGCTACGCCTTAAAAATGTGGAATATGATTTCTCAAATGACAAGTCTCCAATATATAGAGGAAGAAAAGAGGCCTTTTGGCACCCTTTTTACAAGTGACCCATGGTAGGCACTATGTCAACCACTGAAATAACTTCTTGAATCGACACCTTCCTATGTCACTTGGATTGCTTCATCTGCTTTTGTGTGATGGCCATTCTACTGTCAAGATTTGAATTTATGAGCCGTGCCATTTTCCTGCTCTATAGTGCATATTGAAGAAAACTAGTCACATAGATCACTGTTGTGCCTCTTTGATGACCACATGGTAGCCACTGTGTCAACCACTAAAATAACTTCTTGACACCTTCTTTCATCACTTGGATCACTTCATCTACTTCTACGTGATGGCCATTTTGCTATCAATATTTGAATTTATGAGCCACACCATCCACTTGCTCTTTGTTCTCTGGGCTCTTTGTCCTTTTTTGTTTCTTTAGCCCTCAAGGGTGATCTTTTGGCGGGTTGCTACATTCTTTGGGCTCTTTCCATGGTTAGCACTTGGGGATTTAAAAACTAATGGATTTTTTTACTAGCTTAAATTTGACATTCACACACCCATCACCCTTAGACTCTCCTTTAGCTTCCTGCTTTGCCCCTTTTGCTGAGAGTGCATCTACCCTTAACATGTGTCATAGTCCATTGCTTGAGCACTTAGAAGACACTTTGAAATGTAGACGTTGACATGTGGCAACTTTCATCAAGCTAATAATGGGATGTGGTAGCATCTAGTTACCTCAGAGTGTCCTTTAAGAGTCAGGCAAAATTTGACACGTGGTCACTTCTATAGAGCCTTTAGCTACCTTAGAGAAACTTTTAGGCCCTTTTTTGGTTCTTAGCAGATGTTGACACTTGGCACACTCTGCTTAGCTCTTAGCAACTCATTCAGGCCCACCATGGTCTTCTTTGAAGCCAACAAGAGAAACCCATGGATGTTGCCACCTGTTAGCTTCTACTGAGCCCTATAGGGGATACATGGCATGTTCTGCTATTCCTAAAAAAGCATGTTGAAGTCCTCCATGGTTGCCACTTGGTGCTTTCCATGCTCTGGCTTCCCTAGTCTAAAATTTGATGCTCTCAGGCCCATCACCATCCTTGGCAAAGTTCATCAGGCCTTTTTTCATGGCTTTTCTACTTTGGGCCCTTTGGCTGCCCTTTGCAAGGGCTTTTGGATCTTGAACTATCCTCTAGCTGTAGGGCACACCGTTGAACCAAGCCATTGAACCAAAATTTGGTTCAACAGTTTAATGGTTCAAGGCTGCGCACCGAGCTGATTGAACTATTTGCTTTGAACTAAATGCCACTTGAATCAAAATGGTTGAACCAAGCCATTGAACTAATTGTTTGAACCAAAAAATGGTTCAATGCTATGCACCAAGCTCCTCTGAGCTGTTCATTGGATCTCCTTGTTGAACCATTCACTTGAACCAATCTAAAGTGTTAAGCCAAAGTGCCAAGGCATTAAACCATGCGTTGAACCAAAGCATTAAACCAAAGCATTGAACCAGTTCAATGGTTTAATGCTACGTGCCGAGCCAAGTCCTTAAACTAAATGCTGAACCTGAAGCTGCTTGAACTTTTTGTTGAACTTTTTTGAAGAACTAAGCACTGAACTTAGCTAATTAAACTAATGCTAAAAAACTTGAAGATTTGAACTAAGGCTTGAAATTGAAGCGATGGACTTAAAGTGATGAACTAAGGCTTGAGCCAAATCTGATTGAACCAAAGCTTGAAATGAAGTGATGGTTAAATGGTTTAATGATGCCAACCTTCTTTGTGAATTTCTTCAGACGAAAATCTAAAGAAGCTTTGTAAAATCTTGCCTCTTTTGCCTGGTTCTTCAACTACTAAAAGAAAACCTATAGAGTTTGTAGAAATGGACTTGTAGAGTTTGTAGAAAACCAAGCTCTGCAGAGTCCATAGAAATCACCAAATTCATGCAAAATAAAAAATGAATTGGCCTAGAATAGTAGGGGAAGAAGGCGACTGATTTTTTGCCCTATTGGGAAAAATGGTCAATAGGTAGCCTATTTTATAATAAAAATAAATGATAGGGTAGGGGTGAATTAGTGTTTAAAAATTTCTTGAAATTATAATTTAACACTATTTGAACTATGAAAGCAATATAGTAATATATCAATGCATAAAGAACCATTAATATGAGCATACCACAAGAAAACACATATATGAGTGGGAAACCCTCAAGGGGAAGAAAACACATTATGATATTTTAAAATGGACTAATTTCCTATGAAAAAAATATAAAATTTAGTTACGTACCAACTCAACTTGGATCATAAACCCTAATAAAGTCAAGTGCCCACTTGACTAGGCTTTAGCAAGCACATACTTCCAAGGAAGAACCAATTCCCTAAGTGAATCAACACCAAATAAACCACATCATGAATTTTGATCACCACACATCTGATATTATTGTATAGTATCATTTCAATATCTCATTTTTCTCAACCATGAAATATTTTACTCACTATTTTTCATCCTTTCAAATAGGCCTAAATTTCCTTGTATATATACTAGACACATGGTCATATACAACTTGGTTGGCTACACACATTCAACCTATTAGGTTGGCAATAAAATATGTCTTATAACATATTAGTAACATGATTCAAATGTGATTTCAACCCCTTTTGTTTTGTAACAACTCAATTAGGCCTTACTCCTCCTTTAGGCTTCATGGAAACCTAATTGCATTAGCTCTATCCTCTTAATGTCAAAACTTGATATTATTGGGACAAAATGGATTTATAAAAAAAATAAAAACTATTAAAAAACATATAAAAAAAACTCTATTTACCTACTTCATGATTGATTAGACTTTTACCCTTTGTTCATACCATAAAAACTCCTTTAGGACAAACTACCCTATTAGTCATGTGTACCTCAAAAATCTATCTTGCAATAATGAAGATTAAACACCCTTAAGCTACACCAATATGAATAATGAAACATGTATAAATATTATCCATAACCTTAGGGTCATCACCAAATTATTATAACACCTTAACTTAGGAGATAAATGCTCAAGAACATATATGTAACTCACTTACTCATAACTGCCAATTCACCTAAAAAACTAGTCATGATGGATTAGACCTCCACCACATGTGTAGACACTTTTAATGAATACTAATGAATAAAAATGGTTTTATTATACACACACGCACACACACACACACACACACACACACACACACACACACACACACACACACACACACACACACACACACACACACACACACACACACACACCATCCTTATATATAAAATTCATATGGTATAATGCCAAATATTTGTCTTGATGACTAATTTATTGACCCTATGTTTCATAGTCCTATCTAAACCAAACAAGCCATTTTGTGAGAAAAATTTTCACCACATACACTGATATCCAAATATTATAAAAGGATTAAAATTAATTAAAATTCATAACTAATTTCTTATTAAACTTTTTTTCATCAATATATCATGCACAAACCTTCATATATAACTCTTCATCTCTGCCTAGATTTTACACTATTCACACCATTAGGTCTATCTGTGACTAACTTGGATGACCAAATTAGAACACTTGAATGTTATAAAATATCCATAAATCATAATGGACATAAAAAATGAGTCTTTATATTCTTCTCCCATCCATTTTATCTTCTTTACCAATACAACTTTTGAGATCTATAATAATTTCTTGACAAATAAACCTATATCTATGCATTTTCTCTCTCATTTGAATAACCACCACCACTTAGAGGCACCTGGGAGAATTTAATATATGATATAGTAATTTTTCTATGCATTTTATTCCATCCTGAGCTATTTTGAATAAAATATTTCATATTGGTTCCTTATTAGGGTTTTATGGAAATTTAACATAGGTTTTGATGTTAACGATTATTCATAAAGGACTACCAATTAAATCCAAAAATAATGCTTGAAGATATTAGCTAGGACCATTTCCATATATCTTTAATATCTTAGGCTTCCATAGAGAGGTTTCATATGCCAATAAATGTCTGAGACCTCATTCTATGAGCTCAAAAAGGCCTACAATATTTATTCATGCACTTTCATTTAAAATCTTAACCTCAAACTTTGTGATCATGCCTAAAATAAAATATCTCACCTATATCTATGATCACATGTGCATACTTACCTTTAATTCTAATATTCATACCTCATTAGGCTAGGTAGGGTCTAAAAGTGGTTTGGGTACAAAATTAGACTGAAGGTCATACCCTTATAGGCTCACCCTAAAATTATCATGAAGTATTCAATGCCTTATATGCATTCTCAAATAGTTCTATACAACCTTCACATGCATGTGTTCATTAATTTTCCATGCACATACCTTTTCATGTCATGAATATGCTTCCTATATACTTTAACATTTATGATATATAACTTCATACAAATAAAAGCCATTAATTACCTTAAAATTCTCTCTTTATTTTTATCACATGACAACACTCTCTCATGATAACACTCTCATATGCATTTTTGTCACATCACACATTTCCAACTATCCTTAGTCACCTTTAACATCGAATTTCACAAGATGCACCTTTGACATCAATGCCAATACTCCACATTCTCCACCTTTGTCATTGATGGCAACCACCCTCAAAAACTTATCTAAATAGGCTATTCCTCCCTCATTGTGAAATTTCTCTCCCTTTAACATTAATGACAAAGAGATAGCTACAACTTCTTGGATCACACCTCTTGTAACCAAAAACCTCAACACATGGGTCTATGAGTCAATGAAGCATCATATAAATACGCTCCCCTATCTCCATGCATAACTTATTGGTACTACTCACTTACTCTTAGATCTAATGAACTATCTGATTGGGTTCCATTGCCTTTGACTTACTTAATGGTTAGTAGGGTTAGTAATTACTCCCAATTCCTATTTTAGGTGCTCAAATGTTGTCTTTAGAAGTGGCTTAGTTAAAATGTCTAAAATTTTACCCTTTGTGGAAATATATTAAAGTTTGACACTTTGTTCACTTACCTACTCTCTTAGAAAATGATACTTTATGAGAATGTTCTTAGTTCTTGAGTGCATGACATGATTCTTTGAGATTCTTATGGCACTTGTATTGTCACAATAGATATGGCTAGGACTATCATACTCCACCTTGTAATCTTTTAAGGTCTATCTCATCCATAGGACTTGAATAAAAAATGAATTTTTTGAAATGTATTTAGCCTCAAAAGTAGATAATACCACATATGGTTATTTATTTATTATCCATGATACTAGGCATTCTCCTAAGAATAAATATCCTCCACTAGTGCTCTTCCTATAATCTAGACTCCTTGCCCAGGTTGCATCTATATAGGCTATCAAGTTAAAATCCTTGCTCCTTAGATACCATAAACCAAACTCCATAGTCCCCTTCAAATACCTAAGTATCCTTTTGACTACTTGTAAATGATTTCCCTTTGGGTTTGATTAAAATATTCCCACAAGACATACTAATTGCATGATGTCAAGTCTAGAGGTAGTAGTGTATAGAAAAATTCTAATCATTGACCTATATTATGTCTAATTAACATTTAGAGATACATCATCCTTGATTAAATTACACCATGTGATCATAGGTGTGCTAAATGCCTTACAATATTCCATCATAAATTTCTTCAACATCTCTCTTATGTACTTATCTTGTGAAATAAATATACCTCTTTCTGATTGATTTATTTTTAACCCAAGAAAGAATGATATTTATCCCATCATGGGCATCTCTAACTCATTCATCACATCTAGAAAGGCCTTAGTCATATTCTCACTATTTCCACCAAATATAATGTCATGAACATAGACAACTATTATCAACTAATGGCCATATTTTTTCTTTATATATAGATTACTATATGTAAATCCTCTTTTAAACCATTGGTCTAATATATAATTATATAATCTAGCATACCAAGATATAAGAGCTTGATTTAAACCATAAAGATCCTTTTTTCAATATACAAACATAGTCCTTGCTACCTAATAATGATAATCCATTAGGTTTCTCTATGTACACCTCCTCTTCCATGTTCCCAATTAGAAAAGCATATTTGATATCCATCTGATATACCTTGAATCCTTTGAACCTTTCATGTGTTATAAATAATTTTATAGCCTCCAATCTTGATACTAGATCAAAGGTATCCTCAAAATCTACCCCTTACACTTGAGCATACCCCTTACATACCAATATAGCCTTATTCCTAGTGACTTCTCCATCTTCATTCAACTTATTCCTAAACACCCATTTTGTGCCAATGACATTCTTATCTTTAGGCCTATGAACTAGTTCCCAAGTCTTATTCTTTTATATTTGGTCTAACTCCTCATTCATAACACCTATCCAAAACTTATCTTTACTTACTTATACAAGTTTTTTAGGTTCAATATTAGATAATAGAGAAACATTCTCTTGATTTAGGTTACTTACCATATTTATCCTTGTTTGCATACCTACATCCTTGTTGCTAATGATTTGTGATTTAGGATGGTATCTCTAAATCTATCTTGAAGGACCTTTTGAATCTTGTCTTTATTCAACTTCTTCTTATTCCTCATCTATCTGTATTGGTTATTATTCATTCTTGAAGTACAAATTACCTAATGTATCCTTTGAATACGAGTGTGACTTCTTATAATGTGTCTCATTAATCTTCACATTGGTGATTTCCACTATCTTTTGTAACCTTTTATTATAAAATCTATATGATGAGCTTACTAATGAGTATCCAAAGAATATGCCTTCACCAGACCTAGAATCAAATTTACCTAAGTCTTCCTCATCTCTTTTGATAAAGCATTTTCTTCCAAACACTTTAAAGTGTTCCACATTAGCTTTTCTACCTTTCCACAGTTCATAAAGGGTCTTATTTCCATTAGTCCTTATCTATATTTTATTTAAAATGTATAGTGTAGTGCTCACCACCTCTCTCCAATATCCATCAGATAATCTTGATTTATTTAGCATAGTTCTTTTCATCTCTTGAACTATTTTATTCTTTATTTCCACTACCCCATTCTGTTGAGGTGTCCTAGATATTAAGAACTATCTCCTTATTCCATGGACCTCACAGAAGTCATCAAAATCATTAGACCAAAACTCTCCTCTATGAGATCTTAGGCACTTGATCTCACCATTTTTTTAACTCTCAACTAGAGCCTTGAATGCCTTGAACTTATCTAGAGTGTATGACTTATCTTATAAGAATACCACCCAATTTATTCTTGTGTAGTCACCTATGAGTAACATGAAATAGCTATCTCCTTGAATGTTTTGAATTATTCTAGGTCCATAAAGATTAGTGTGTATTAACTCTAAAGGTATTAGGGTATAATATTCCTTAGACTTGAACCTTCTTATAATTTTCTTACCATGTTAACATGCCTTGCAAAGTGTGTTTATAGGTTTGGTGATCTTAGGCATATTATTCATAAGATATTATCAAAGTTTAGGTGACCAAACCTTCTTTACCATATCCAAAACTCATCTATATTTCTCATAAAGCATATCTCCTTCTTGATCTCATTTAATACATATAAATTATACTCAATCCTCTTATCATTGTAAATTAGCTTTCTTGATTTAACTCTCCTTATATCACACCCTCTCTCATGAAAGTTTAGAGTGTGTCCTTGTTTGCACATTTGAATTACACTAAGAAAGTTATGTTTCAATCATTCTACATACAAAACATTCTATGTCTTGGTCTTCCCATTGTCCAAAATCAATATACCTTTGCCAACAATATTGGCAATTGTGTTATCTCCAAATCTCACTATCCCTACAACATTTTTCTTCAATGAAATACAAATTATCTTGCTCTCTATCATGTGGATTGAGAAAACACAATCTATATACCATTTCATTCCTTCATCTTAGTTGTGAAAGGTAGTTTGATCTAGCATAGATTTTTCTCCTTTAGTATTTTTATCTTTCTTCACCTTGTGCACAGGGTCTAACTTCTTGAAATGCTTCTCAATGTTATGACTATATAGCCTTTTATCTTGAATAATCTTTCTCATATACCTCATGTTGTCATACCTTGAAATATTTCCTCTGTGATCCCAATTATAGCACATAATTTTGATTTTATTATTAAAATGAAAATTCACCCTATTCCTCCATAAGGAATTGATTCTAGCATGATGTCTACAATCCATAGCTCTATGTCCATATTGATTGCACGAGAAATAGTAACCATGGAAAGGAATCACATACCTTGTATATTTGATGTTAAATGATACACCTTTACTTGTTGTCTTTTTATAGAGTTAAATTCTTTTTGAATGATTGATGATCAATTTGAGTCTCAGATTTGAGAGTTTCTATATAGGTCTTTACTCTATTAGTACCATCACTTATTGATAGTCCATTATACTTTGAGGTTTGACTCTCTGTGTTCACATTTTGGTCATATTTGAGCCCAAGACCTATCTTGTCATGTGAAGACCTATGACTATTCAAAATATAACCAAGGACATCAGTGCTCTTTTAAAAAATTTTATGTGTCTTTAACTTGATTGTTGCCTGATCTAATTCTACCTTCAAGGACTCCATTTTTATTCTAAACTTAATGCATTCTTCCTCCTTGGTATTAAGACTTGTAGTGACAATATTAGTTTGAGTTTTCAAAATTTTGATGATCTCCTCATGTTTATTGGTGTTGTTACTTAGTCTTTCTTCAAAAATATTGATTTGTTCCTCATAACTCTTAACCAATGATCTCATTTTCTAATTCTACCTTCTTTGGAAATAAAAATACTCTAGAGCACTTAAAAATTCTACCTCAAGGCTCACTTCATCCTCTTCTTCATCCTCTTATTCATCTTCCATAAGACTTTTCCCTTTTGAACAACCTTCATTATTTGCTTCAATGTCCAAAAATAATGTTTCATTTCTATCATGATCATTACTATCATCATCACTATCAAATGTAATTGTGTCACTTATATCAGAGGATATACTATATTATTTGGTATAGAAACTTCTCTTGTTCTTGAATGACCCTTTCTTACCTTCATACTTATTAAAACTCTTCTTTCTCTTGTTAGGCTTATAAAACTTCTTATCATCACCATGATGTTCATCATGCTCTTCATCATGCTCATTTTTATCCTTGTTAGGACATTTCTATGTGAAGTGGACAATCTTACCATAGTTAAATCACTTGAATGGTAACTTTCCCTTATAATTACTTGATCTTTTCCTTAGTTTTCTAACAAACATGGCTTGTATATTGTCATCATCAATGTTTGTATCAACATCATCCTTGACCTTTTTACGTTATGACATTTTCTCATATTTTAATGTATCTTCCTTGTTGAAAAATTCTTCCATCACTTATTCTCATTTCATAGGTAGTCAAGATACCATGAAGCTCATCCATATGTAGTATGCTAATATATTTGATCTCCTTCATAACAAACACTTTTGAATCAAACTTATATGTTAGGGATCTTAATACCTTTTTTACTACTTTTTATTCTTCCACATTTTCTCCTAGACATCTGATAACATTTACCACTTCATCTAATCTTAAACAATAAGATGAAATGTTTTCATCCTCCTTCATTCTCAAACTTTCAAACTACCTTTGGTTGGTTTATAACTTTGACAACTTGAATTTGGTGTCTCCTTCATAGATGGTTTGTAAATTTTCCCAAATACATTTGATTGTATACCAATTCATTACCTTTAAAAATTATTCCTCTAAAATACCACACAAGATGGTATTCATTGCCTTAGAGATGTTCTCACTTACCTTCTTGCCTGTTATGTTAGCTGGTGGTGTAGGAGGTAGAGTGAACCCATAAACAAAATATTTCCATATGTCATAGCAAAAATAATTTATATATGTCTTAATTATGATGTTCTAAAATTCATATTTATTTCTACTAAATAGAGGATCCTTATTTGTTGAGAAACCTCCTTGTAATTGATGACTAGACATGTTTGTGCTTCTAAGATATCCTTTAAGATGTTAGGCCTAATTAATTTGAGGAAGATCTAATATGAATTGATGGAAGAAAAATAACTAAGAAGGGGGGGGTTTAATCATTGTCTAATAACTTTATTTCAATTATAATCTAACATTATTTAAACCATGAAAATAATACAGTGATATAATAATGCATAAAGAACCATTCACATGAACATAACACAAGAAAACACATATATGAGTGGGAATAACTCAAGGGGAATAAATAGAAATGTTATATATAAAAAGGGATGAATTTAATATGAAAAAAACATCAAATTTAGTTGAGCACCAACTTAACTTGGAGCACCAACCCCAATAAAGTCAAGCACCCACTTGACTAGGCTTTAACAAGCACCTACTTGCAAGGAAGAACCAACTCCTTAGGTGACTCAACACCAACTCAAACACATTATGAATTTTTATCACCACACCTATGCTCTTTTATTATGGTATAATTTAAATATCTCATTCTTTTCAACCATGCAATAGTTTATTCACTATTTTTCATCCTTTCAAATATGCCTAAACCCCTGCATATATACTAGACACATGGTCACACACCACTTATTTGGCCACCAAATTTAACCTATTAGTTAGGAAATAAAATAGGTCCTATAAAATATTATTAAAATTATTAAAACATAATTTGAACCCCTTTTGGTCTGAAACAACTCAATTAGGCGTTACACCTCCTTTAGGCCTCATGGAGACCTAATTACATTAGGTTTGTCCTCTTAACATCAAAAATTGATATTATTAGGCCCAGATGGATTTAAAAAAAATTAAAAACCATTAAGTAACTATTTTTACCTCTTCCATTATTTATTATACTTGTAACCTTCACTCATACCATGAAAGCTCCTTTAGGACAAGCTGCCCTATTAGGATGGTGTACCTCAAAATTCTATCTTGTAATAATGAAGCTTAAAAACCCTTAAGATACTCAAATATGACTAATTAGCCATGTATAAATATTATACATTTCATAAATTTCATCACCAAATGCTTGGATCACCTTCACTCAAGAGATAAAGGCTAAAGAACAACTCTATAACTTGCTTACTCACAATTATCATGATGGATTAGACCTCCAATGCTTGTGTAGATACTTGTAATGAATATTGATCCATAAAAATGGTTATATAATATCTCCAAACCATATTTATATGTAAAAATCATATGGTCTAATTCCAAATATTGGTCTTGTAGACCAATTTCTTGACCCTATGTTTCATAGTCCTATCTGAACCAGATAGACCATTTTGTGAGCAATTTTTTCACCACATGAACTAATATATAAATATTATAAAATAATTAACATGACTTAAAATTAATAAATAAAAGTATTGATATAATTTTTTGCATCAATATATCAAGCACAAACCTTTGTATCTAACCTTCATCTATGCTTGGGTTTTACATTATTCACACCATTAGGTTTGTCTACGACTAGCTAACTTGGATAACCAAATTAGAACACTTTAAGGTTGAAACATATCCATAAATAATAGACATGAAAAATGAGTCTATATCTTTTTTCCCATCCATTTGATCTTCTTGACCAATATAACTTTTGAGAGCTACAATCATTTCTTGACAAATAACCTTATATCTATGCATTTTCTCTCTCATTTGACTAACCACCACCACCTGGAGGTACTATGAGAGTTGAAGACAAGATAAAATAATTTTTATAGGCATTTTAATCCATCCTAAGATTTTTTGAACAAAATATTTCATATCAGGTCCTTATTAGGGTTTTAGGGAAGTTTAACATAGGTTTTAGTGTTAACAATTATTCATAAAGGACTATCACTTAATCCAAAAATAATAAATAAATATCTTATATATGACCCATCCTCATCTCTCCTTCATATATTATACTCTAATTTAGAGTTTAAATGAGCCAACAAATTTCTTAAAGTGCTTCCCAAGTTTGAGACCTCATTCTATGAGCTTAAGAAGGCCTAAAATAGTGATTCATGCACTTTCATTTCAAATCTTGACCTCAAAATTTGTGATCATTCCTAAAACAACTTATCTCACCTATTTAAATGATCAAAAGTGTATACTTTCATTCAATTCTGATCATCAAAAGCTAGGTGGGGTCTAGAAGTGGTGTGGGTGTAGACTTAGACTGAAGGTCCTACCCTTATAGGGTCACCCTAAAACTCTCTTGATTGATTTAATGCCTTACATAAATATAAAATAGTGTTCATTTAGTTTCCATGTACATAAATCTTAATGTCATGACTAGGCTCATAATTATGCTTCTTATGCACTTTGACATTAATGACATGTACCTTCATGCAGACAAAAGACATTAAGTTCCTTCAAATTATCTTTCTCTTTCTGACATGAAAACACTCTCTCATGATAACATTTTCCTATGAATTATTATCACATCACACACTACTAACTATCCTTAGTCACCTTTGACATCAGCTTTCACAAGATGCACCTTTGACATCAATGACAATACTCAACAACCTCGGCCACCATTTGTCTACCATGGCTCCTTTCCTATTTTGATATGTTTCTAACCCTTCCCCCTTACATTTTTTGATTCTGATGTTTACTTACATAATAAGAAATATAGCTAGAGATATTTCATTATGTTTATTTCCTAGAGTATTTGGAACCCTTTCTATTTACATTATGTTTTAGGTACTCTTCTTGCTAGGTTTATGGATTCATTTAGTCATATCCTAACTGATTAAGTATCAATGGGCTCTATTTGATTTACCTTCTCTAAGTCTTGATATTTAGATAGGATAGTTACAAGTAAATCCTATCTATTACATACATTATGGTGAACCCTACATGAATCTAATCATTAATTTCACCTCTTTAATGAACTATGTTGAATAGATCAATCATGTTTTGTTGTATTTTTATGCCAGTGAGCTATATCTAATAGATCGATATAATGTATTCTATCTGTAGAAAACTATATTTAACATCTTGACATAGTTTATGTCTATAATTTTATTAGTATAATGTATCAAAAAGTGTGACAAAATTTTATTTTGATATTTATTTTTCCCCTTAGCCATTTATATAAGACCACTTGATATAATTTTTTTTGGCCATTTTTATAGTCAACTATATCAAACTAGTCAATATATTTATCTCTTAGATTACATTTTTCAACTAACTACATTACTATATTTGATATAGTGCATATTTTATTTTCACTCAACTACATTGATATGTATTATTTAGTTTTAAATTAAATATATTTTAATAAAATGTATCAACTTGTTCAACTTAGTGGAGTCCACACACACAAAACTCACATCCAAAGCAAGGGGTTTTAAAAATCATGTTTATGCATCATAATACTGCATGGGAATTTAATAACTCAAGGTGGGGGAAATATCATACTTTAGTATTTATTGAATTCATTGGTTTTAAGTACTACCAGGGAATGGTGAAATCCATACTCCTCTCAAAATTTCAGTCCACAGTCAATAATAGTATGGGGGGTTGATAGGGATATACTAGATTTGACTTCTTATTCAGAGTTCTAAAACATTAAAAAAATATGGAATAAATTATGCAAAGGAGGTATTACTAAATTCATGCATAATATTACAATACATGATGTGCCAATCACAAAAGATCTTGTGGCTACTTGAAATAAGATAATAGTGTAAATAAAGGGGGATATTTATTACTAAATAATTGATCATTGAAGTCACTAGTATGTCCTATGAGGGGGAAAAAGCCTTCAAAGACCAGTCAAAGAAGATGGAACTAATGCAAAGATTATTGAGGACCAATGAGACCATCAAAAATGACAAAAATGGTTTCCTACACATAGACCTACAAAGGTATTGGTCAGAGGTCTATTTACAGATTATGAAATATATTACCCTAGAAGGTAAGTTTATAGTTATATTTTTGCATCATTTTCTTCTACTTAATCACTTTTAAGGTTTTAATATTAGCTTGCCCTATTTATTGCTTAATTCTTTAGATTTCAAGACACTCACCTTCTAGATAAATTAAGCCAACACTGTCATTCATCAAGGCCTCATTCTCTCGATGATTAAACATGGTAAGACGCTTCATGGTAAGGAAGTTCTATTGGGAGGGTCTTCTATAGAGGAGAAATCCCTTGAAGAAGACCCTACCTCAGACTCTCACTGTCCATTACCAAAACCATCCCCCAAAATCCCCTTATCTAAGAGCTCCACTAAGTAACTTCCCCTACAACTCACTACAACCAAACCAAAACCTATCGTGATGTAGGAAGGGAATTCTATAGAGGTGTTTGGTAAAGGTAAGGCACCCCTTTCAAAGGTGATTATAATAAAAAAGAAATAACTAGAAGGGTTCAATAATAATTTACATGAGGCTAAAATTATATTGGAATGATTAATAAAGGATTATAAATCCATTAATAAGGAAGCTTCCAAAATTATTCAATCATTTTCATACTATGTTGAGGCTAAGGGCACTCCTAAAAAATAGGTCATTGAGGTGACGGAGATTGATTCTCAAAAATCCTCCCTCAAATCACCCTTTAAGAAGACATTGGAGAAGTAACTTCATTGAAATAAACTAAGGATGATAATGCCAAAGGAGGATGTTGAAGGTATAAGTAATAAAACCCAAGCTAAGATCACTAAGAACATACTGATGGAGCAAGTAAAGGACACTGAGGTAGCTAAGGCACTCATGGAGGGTTCCTCCCTCTCTGAGTAATTTTCTTTTTACTTTTTATGTTTTTTCTTCCACTATGTTCATTAGATTACTATTTTTATATTTCCATTTTTGGTTTCTCAACCTATGTGGATTACACTTATTTATCACACTTTTACTTATAATCAAGTTCCAAGTTCTTGTAAAACCTAATATTTTACCTAATCAAATAAAAAACTATATATTTCTTTTTCAAATTAATTTCATAAAATTATATCAAACATATAAATATAATTAATATATATTTTATTAATTTTTTTTTGAATAACACTAACACACACACACACACACACACACACACACACACACACACACACACACACACACACACACACACACACACACACTTGATATATTTATATATTGTGTCTACAACTACATTGGCCACACACACACTTGATATATTTATATATTGTGTCTACAACTACATTGGCCAATGTTGATACAATTCTATTTAATTTTAATTTTCAAGCATAAGCAAAGGCACATTAACTTTTTATTTTATAAATAATAACACCTTTCATTTAAATTAATTTAATGCTACAAATTTTTATTTTATATTAATTTTATAAATTTATTCTCTATTTGTTTAGCTTTTACTAGAAACAATGTTCTAGTTGTTTTCAAACTAATTAGTTATTGTCTTGAAGGGATAAATAGTGTTCTATTTACCATCCTTATTACTATTTATAGAAAATATGAAATGAAGGGATTTAAATATTACTCATAAATATATTATAGATCTAAACATATATTTTATTTTTCGCATGCCTCATGATATATCATAAATGCCTAGGATTCCTTTTTTATTAATCTTTAGGAATTTATCCATCTATCTGGTTCTATACTACATTAGTTAGTCATTAATTCCAACAAGTTAATATTAGTTTAACCTTAAAACTAAGTTTAATGAGATATGAGAATGATAGTTCCTCCATATTAATTTCTCTAAAACATTGGGCTAACATTATCCAATGGATGAGTCACTATCTATGAGAGCCTACAAATTAGTCAAATCCTTTGGTACATCTACCTAATATTATTTTTGGAAAAATAGTTATTAAAAATAATTATACTAAAATTTTCTAATTTTTATTTTATTTTGTATTACAATATGCAAAATAAAATATCCATACATTTTTATGTTGTATGTTGTGACTACATTAGCCAATGTCGGTACAGTTACATGTGTTTGCAAACTATATCAAACATCTCAATACGGTCTCTTATGTTTATATCCTTGATTATATTGAATAAATTGACATAATATATTTTACTATATCTAATCCATCTACCTATGTAACTACATATAATAAATCAATATAATTTATTTCCTATGTATTTTATATCATATTTTTATCGTATAGAATACAACAAAGAACTTGACAATTTTTTAATGATCATTTTCAATCTTCTCAAAACAAACTATATCAACCATATTGATAAAGTTTATTTCTATTTAACACAATTATAAAAGATCCATACATTTCTATGTTGTATGTTGTAACTACATTAGCTAATGTCGGTATAGTTACATGTGTTTGCAGACTATATCGAACATCTCAATATAGTCTCCTATGTTTGTATACTTGATTATATTGAATAAATCGACATAATATATTTTATATATCTAATATATCTACCTATGTAACTACATACAATAAATCAACATAATTCATTTCCTTTTTATTTTATATCATATTTTTATCATATAGAATACAACAAAGAACTTGACATTTTTTTAATGATCATTTTCAATCTTCTCAAATGAAACTATACCAACCATATTAATAAAATTTGTTTCTATTTAACACAAAATTTATATTTTAGGTGTATATCTTAGGTTAAAAGGTATTATATTATATTTTAAACAAGGATGGTGAGCTAAACTAATGACTAGGCCACTTAAATAGAAAATTTTAATAAATAATATTCTAAATCTATATAACTTATATTTCTAAAAATATGAAAGTATAACTATTGATATATATTTTAATGGTTAGGGAATAAATGATCCTTATCTAGTTTATTGTGCTTATGTAGGTTTGATATTGAATAGGCTAGAATTGGACTAGAATATAGTCCTAGAACAATCTTCATATTTTGGGAATATTTTTTTATGGCTACAGATGCTTACATCAAATCTAGATAACTGCATCAACGTAGGTGTCTAAATTTGATACAAGTATCTTGTATGTAATAAAAATTGGATTTGGATGAAAGAAATTGGATCCTTATAAATTTATTATCACATTTATTCTAATTTATAGATATCATATTCATAGGTTGTCACTCTTTTTCAAATGATCAAACCCTAACTTATTCACCCTTGGAGTGACTATGGTAAAAATGGGTTAGTGGAATTATGGTGTCGAGTTTCCGTAAGGACCCCTATATCAATGAGAACTACATACATAAAAAATACTACAAATATGGCCTCAAAATTATGTAATTCACTTCTAAATGTTTTCTTGTGTCTGCACAAGGATGTAATGTGTGATAATCAAAGACGTGTAGTGACCTAACTTTTAAATTGGAAAATATGTCTCATGAAATAATTTTTGAATGATTATCCCTATGGGAATACTTATCTTATGATTGATATATAAATATGGATGAATGGGCCAAGTTTTCTCACTTTAATTATTAGTTAAGTGCTTCTTTGTATATTGCCTTTTGAGTTCCCAATATTTTCTAGGTAATATAAGAATGAGAGTTGATCTTATATATATACCAATACCTTTTGGATATATCACATTAATAACTTAGGAAAACCTTTAGGATATATTACATTTGTAAATTATATGATTTTCAGGAATTAGACACTTTATAGGAAAATTTCACACTTGCGTTGATGCAAGTGTTTATTTGAGACACGAGTGTCCAAGAAGATATAAAATAGTTACAAGTCCAAAACTAGTAGTGAAGGATAATTATCAGGTTAAGAGATTTTACATAATATATAATATTTTATCATTATAATATTAATGGTTAGAGTAAGAAATAATAAATTTAGGCACAAAAAGATAGTGAATATGAGCCTTTTGATAGTGGGTAGGTCTATAACTAAAAGGTATAGACATGATGGATATTTTCCAAGTGTACACAAATCAGGTACTATATAAATAATATTTGGTGTCTATATTCTCCCCCTTTAATCTAGTAATTAAATTTCTAGTTTAAAATAAATAAATGCATAATTGGGTATTATAACACACCTTGTATTTTAATGACCCAAATTGATTGCTTAATTGGGGACTGACCTAGAACCAAAATCATGTTACAATATATAATCAGTGCATTAAATATAAAATTGAAATAATTTGAAATGATTTAAAGTATAAAGAGCAAGATTATGAGTTCACATATCTGTCGATGCAACCATATTCCTTTTTATAAATTTGATTTGAAAGGATGCCTCATTATGAATCATTAAGTTTGAGATTTTGACAAATCTAAACCTAAAAATACATACATATATAGATATTGGAGGATATATTCCCCCAACCATGGTGTAAAGGTGAGTTGTAACATGTCTATTGAGCTTGTTTCATCTCAATAATGAAAATAAAATATATGCATGATATTATGAGTGTGATCAATTTAATCAACTCATAATATATATTTAGTGAAGGTGAATGATATAATCAAATCTAGCTTATAAATCTAGTAATTTTGGATTATTTAATAAGATATAACTCATCTTTATTTGATGGGGTAAAATTCAAGTTTTACAAGGACCTAAATTATAAGTTCAACAAGAAAGTATAGACCTAAAAAAGAAGATAAATAGTATTAAGACACACTTTCTGACTAGAAGCCAAAATTTGATAAAATTTTAGTAAAAAATAAGACCCATGAATTAATAATAATTAAAAAATAAGACACATATTAGATTTATTTTAAAGGAGCATCTTTCTTCTTGACACCATCTTTCTTCTTAGTGCCATTGGGCATCCTTGTTGTTTGGGTGCTATGGACTTTCACCATATTTGTTTGGTGCTCTACCATCCCTTTTTCCTTCTCATATATTGGTTTCTATTTTTTATTAGGGGAACTTCTCAAGGTGATGGTGAATATTTACTTTGCTCTTTTGTTAAGAGTATCATCTGACATGAGCTTTCTGTATTCTACCATTTTTGGATTACCCAAAACCTCCCTGATTCTATATGCCTCCTATTTTAGGGTATTCCACTACTCCATTAATGGGACAAATTTCCTTCCCATTTTATGTAAGTTTTCTTTAAATTCTAATAGTTTCTACCTAATCCCATTATTGAAGTGCACCATTTCACTATCTTCATCCCTCCTTCAAACTTCCACCACTTTCATTTCATAAATTTAAAATTTAGGGTTTTCAATACCCTAAGAGAACTCTTATATTTTTATAACCTTATTTCCCACATTCTTCTCCTCGGTATGAGAGTTGTGGGACTTTATTTTTTGTTTCTTCTCAACAATTTGAGGGCGAGGGTGAGAAACTAGGTGGGGGAAAGGAGATTATTCATCTTACCAATCTTTAGCAAAGTTATCTAGGGGAACCCCTAAGTTTTTTTCCTTACTAATTTCCATAAGATTTATCTCAATATTCCTCACACGTTTCCCTTTCTTGCTTAGAAGGAAAATCAACCCTTGGTGGATTAGGTCAAAATAGGGCTTATCTTTGAACAAAAAATAGAGGATTCTAAAGACATAAGAATATAGTAGAAGAGGCTTATGTAGTGACACTTGAAGTGATTTAAATGTATAAAGTTATGTAAAAATATATGCATAAATTTTACTTCTAGAGTTAGATATCTCATCACCTAAAGGCAAATATTAGGCAACCTCATTAGAAGGTCAGCTTTGGGGAATCTATTTTTTTTTATGTGGAACAAAGTCCATTTCAAAAAATGTTTGACTTAAATCTTGATTTCTCCTCGTGTCCTTGAATTATTTGGTGCCTTCACAAGACACACTCATTACTTATTTGAATATCTCTTCAGTGGCATTAACCTTGATGCCTCTAAAATTAGGTTGATTTCATTTCTATCCCATAGCAAAATCCTTGGCTAACATCTGATCATGGATTTTAATTTGTAGAATAAAATCAGTAATACCCCATTTTTAAATCATCCAAACTTTGTAGTTCATGTAGACTTTAACACAAAATATGGGATAACACCGATCCCTATCACCCCTGATGAATATGTTTTTATTTTGTCTTAGGTAATGAAAATAAAAGAGTGTTAAATGGTGGTTTGAGCTAATTACATTTTATTTTGTCTAGCTTATATTACCAATAATATCTTTGGGATGATGTATTATATACCTAAATTTGAAATTAGTGTCATAACCATGACACTTAGTGTGAACTAGGCTTTTTTTAAGCATGATCACCTCTCACATGTGTGTCTCTACTACTTGACTGAAAGGATTAAATTTAAAAATCATGAGTGATAAGGGGAGATATATGGTGGGATATTAATGGGTCCAACCCATTTGGATAAGTCTAGGATAGATACTCTAATATTTACAAGAGCATTGATAACTATATTTCCCTCCTGATATATGTGGGGAAGCTAACACTTAATGGTGTACCAAAAAAGACCATTACCATCAATAATGATTTGAATAATAGAGTGGAAGGGGTTAACCTAACATGAAAGGGTGTTAATTATGTTAATTTAATCTCATTTGATTATAAACTTGGGTATGTCGAGATGGATTTCCAATTGGATGCCCTAAAGGGTAGCTTTGGCCTCAGCCATATGGTTAGTTTGTACCCCATTGGTCCTACATAGGCTATAATAACTACCCCATACTTGTTTCTAATGACACTACCACTACTAACATTGATTGGATTACCATTGGATGCTCCATCAAAATTTAGCTTCATTTAGCCTGAGGAGAATTCCCACTTTGTGAGGATTTTGGTCATATAAGTCTTAGGGGAGGGGGTTAAGGTTTCATTTTATGAGGATAATTTATTCATCCTTAAATGCAAATAATTTATCATTGGGTATCACCACATGCTAGTTATCAACAATTGAATCCTATAATATATGGAAGGAGATCAAAGGGTTTTAAATTTTATGATAAAAAATATCGACATTTTTGGTAGACCATATTTCATAGAAGAAGTGGGGGAGGGATAGAGATCAAAGAAAGGATAAGGAGGGGAGTTTCTATGGGGTTTGACCTAAATGATGAGATAAATAATGGATTTGGGATTAACCCATGACATGTTTAAGAGATGAAGGAGGAAGTTATAGACTACTAACCCAAAGGGGTAATCAAGGCAATGATGGGTTATAGATTCCAATGCATATTTGCATAGAATGCACCTATTGGGGATGGTTATTTTCCATTTGGACAAATTGCCAATAGTGAGGATTTTATCTTAGGCCACAAGACAAAATATGCTGACCTTATGAGTGAGGTTCTTGATCTAAAGGTTTCTCTAGTAGGTCCAATCCTCCTCCTCATCAAGTTTAACTAGGAAACTTGACTTCATCAATTACTCTCCACTATCTTTCACTGACCAAAGCATGGAATCTTCCTTATGGAATGATGCAATATGTATTTAATAAAGTTCAATATTGATATTTTCAATTATTTGATAAAATTTTACATTTTCCATATCTAAAGATAGGGTCTTCCACTTTTTACTTCCTTTTGAGGTTGTCTAGTATTTTTTAACCTTGAGGCCTATGGAGGATTTAAAGGTCTCCTTTAGGATGTTCTAAGGGGGAGAAGAGGCTAGAGAAGAGAGTGTGAGCCATGGATATTACCATAAGTCAATATTTTATCCATTTCTAACCTTTCATCTATTCACCTTCTTAATCAAAGATTTTGAGCTTGAGATAGCCTTTCAAAAGGCAGAACCATTTGGAGGGAGCTATTCTCAAAGAGGATTATCTTCCTCCTTACCCTCCAGGTACTTTTATTTAATGATCTTAGTCTAGTGTTTATATTATTTAATTATTTTTCACCCAAATTTTTTAGTGAGAGATTGATTCATACATTTGATTCTTCTTATCTTGAGTCCTTTAAGGGACTTTGGGTGGCAAATTTTTTCACAAGACACTAGTGGGAATCTAAATCTAGATTTCATGCCTCTCCATAGGAAATGTTTTTGAATCTTATTTATTCTCTCTGAAATATTGGTGGGGATAAAAAATAGGGTCATGAAGTAGATAGGTATACTATGTAATGAGATTTTGAGGATTTGGAGCTTGCCTACCTGTAAAATTAGTGTTTCTTTCCATCCTACTAGTTTTTTCTAGATTTTATCAACCAATAGGTTCCAAAATTCCATTTTAATCTTGAATTAAAATAGAAGCATGCCAAGATAATTTGGAGTTAGATTTTTTATCTTATATCCCAATATATATTCCAATATTTTTTGGAGGGGAGGCATGGTATTCAGGAAGAATGTGGACCTTTTATTGAAGTTAATGCACTGTCTTGATGCCTATTCATAATCCATGATGACTTATTTCAGGTATTTTGATTCTATCATCAACACTTCTCTAAGGAGGAAAGTGACATCCGTGAACTACTCTTGGGTGATTGAGACTATGTTTTGGGCTATCTTTATCCCCTTTATTAAGATTTGATCTTTATCCACTTAAAAACTTTCACCCATATTTTTTTCCATCAAAATGAATAAATAAGGAGAAAGAGGATTGCCTTGTCTAATCCCTCAATTGGCTGAGAAGAAACTTTTAGGAACCCCATTAATTAGGATTAATTACATGGGGTAAATATGTATATGTGGATCAATCCCATAATATTTTATTTAAAACCAATATTTTTTAGCACCTTGTCCAAAAAGATCTAGGATTCCCTTTCCTAGGCTTTATTCATATCAATTTTTAGGAACATGCTTGACCTATTGGAGTTTACCATTGAGTGTAGGGGTTCATGTATAATTATGATGTCATTAATGATCTACCTACCCACCATGAAGGCACCTTATTTTTTAGTAATTAACCCTTTGATCATGGGTTTGAGATGAGTGACTAATATTTTTATGTAGATCCTATAAATAGTGGAACATAGGCTTATGGGACTAAAATAATTTAGTTGATTTGATCCTAATTTATTGGGGATGAGGACCATGAATGTATTATTTATATCCTTCAATATAGTTCCATTCATGAATAATTCATAGATTGTGGCCTCCACCTCTAAGTGGATAATACCCCTTAACCTTTGGAAGAAGAGTGGTGGAAAATTGTTTAGGCATGGTGCCTTATTTCCTTCCATGGAGAATATTTTTTATCTTACCTCCTCTATGGAGGGGGGTTTGTGGAGTTCTTGATTATCTACATAAGAGATGGTAGATGGAAATTTTTGTAAAATAATAACCTCTCTCTAAAGGTCAACAATTTTTTTCCTTTAATAAGATTTTAAAGTGGATAATGATTTGTTTATTGATGACTTCTTCATCTCTAATTTTAGTTCCATCATCTAGGAGAAGTTCAGAGTAATTTTTAAGATTTCTATTTTTTGATACAGTTTGATGAAATAAATTTATGGTCTTGTCCTCTTCCTTCATCCAGGTACATATAAACTTTTTCTTATAGAATGATTCCTCTTTAGCCTCCATGTTATGGTATGAGCTTAGGAGATTCTTCTCAATATTGGCAAGGTTTTCATTATATCCTTTGATTTCCATTCATTCCTCTAGGATATAAAGGTCATCCAATAAGGCATTATTTTGGATGAAGATGTTCCTAAATACTTATTTATTCCACATTTTGAGTTTTTCTTTGATATGCATGAGTTTTTGGCTAGGATGAACATATTAGGGCTGGCAATAGCTTCCCTCTTCCATTCATTGATTGATTTATGGATATCCAAAAGATGAATCCACATGATATAAAATATAAAGGGAATATTTTTATATTTGGAAATCCTTTCCCCTTCAAATATGATCAGGTTGTTATCCTAATCAATTCTTGGTAAGGAAGAAAGAGTGATAAAGTAATGTAAATCTAAGTTGAGAGAGACTAGAAACCAGTCTAAGCTTACCTGTATGAGGTACTCCCCCATTATTCTATTGGTCTAGGTGAATGGGTTTCCTTTGAGGTCAACATCCATAAAACTAGTTCTAGCAATGAAATCATATAAGATAGCCATACTTTCTATGAAGTCTATATTTCTACCTTTATTTTCTCAAAAATTTTAAGGGTGAGTTAATGTCTCCCACCACAATCCATTTTCATTCTCTATAGATTTTCCTAAAAACTAACAATTTTCCCATAATTTTTTCTCCCAGCTAGTGTTGGGATCATATATGTTGGAGAGGATCTATTCTTCCTTGTTAGTTTTATCTTTGAATAAGACAACTGTGTGGTTATTTATATTGGTTAAAAGTTTTTCATCAAGGCACTAGGTGTTCTAGAGTACTGCTAGACCTCTCAACACCCCTAAGGATATTATGCTATTACATCCTAATTTAAACCATAATTTATCACCACATTTGTTAAGTATAGTCTTGAACATCTTAGTTTCTTGTAACAAAACTATAAAAGGGTTGTGTTTCTTTCTCATGTTTTGAACTAGACTTTCTTTATTGGGTTTGTTGAACCCCCTTATGTTCTATGAAATGAGCTTCATTTTTTAACTTAATGAAGTTTCCCTTAATAATTTTATGATTTATTTTATTTATTTCATTGGAAATATCCTTTTTCTTGTTGAAAGGTTGAATACTCTCCCTGAAGATCTTGGTGTTTCACCCACATCTATTTTCTTTCTTCCCTTTTTGGCTTTAACCTTAGTCCACTAGTTCTCTTCTAACTAAGGAAGTAGAGCATTTACATTGTTATTTGTTTTTCTCTTTACTATTTGAGTCCTTGGGTGTGGGAGATTAGAGACCCCCTAAGAGGGGGCAAGTTAGCTGAACAAAATCCATTGTCAGATTTTCATGAGGGAAACTAGATTAGCTTGAGAGGAATCACTTATATTTTAACCAGTAACTCTTATAGTGTGACTAGGGTTGACCATCTCAAGGCTTCCATATTAAAATCAAAATAAAACATCATAGAGGAGGGAAGGTTCAACAGTCAATCTTTCCACTAAGTTCCCACCCATGGTATCAAGGATAAAATGGTTGTTGTTTGTCATATTAGTAAGGGAGGAAATGGTTAGTAATAGATTATTATGAGGGATTTACAATAGGGTAAACCTTGAAAGGTGATGAAAAGGGGTGGGAGGGGATGCAAGGGGTTATTGGTGCCTCCAAAGCAAGTTGGACCTTTTAGGTGGGAACTATAGGGCCTTTGACATGGGAAATTGGTGTGTGAGGGGAGGAGAAGTGGGTAATTTGGTTGGGTAATTAAGGGGTTAGGAGGAGGGGGGTTTATTAGACCATACCACTTTTAGGATCTAAGGTAGGGGCTGGGATAGAGGACAATATTTTTCTATATGACTCAAAATGTTAGATTTTTTGAAATTGAAGCAGTGTTTTCATACTTAATGGGTTGGGAACACTCATCATACTTGAATTTTATATTGATTTTATGCAATAGCATCTTGTCTATGAGGATGAACACATGATAATTCACTATCACCATTCTTCTCTTAGATTTGGTAACTAGGTCAATGGCTATGGGTTGGACTAGTGCTTTAACGATGCCCATAATTACCTCTAGTTATTAAAATTCAATGGGGACTCAAGGAATAACATCCACGTGGGAATGTTTTTGAGATCCCAACCATTGAGTTTGGATCCCACTTTCCATTTATTGGTGTTCACATTTTATTTTACCATGAA
This sequence comes from Torreya grandis, assembly GCA_037957365.1. Taxonomy (NCBI): domain Eukaryota; kingdom Viridiplantae; phylum Streptophyta; class Pinopsida; order Cupressales; family Taxaceae; genus Torreya; species Torreya grandis. Next base: position 1,592,873 of record JARHVA010004201.1, read on the forward strand.
CTTGCGTTCTTTAGTGAGAACTTTGAACTAGTCTTCTTGAAGGTTGAAGTTGATGAGGAAGAAATTCCTTGAAATGGCTACTACCTTTAGTTGGCCTTTGGGTCTCCACTTGTTATTAGCCAACTTAAAAAAATAATTCATGTCATGTTAAAATCCATTGAATTTATCAATAATGGAATTGGCTAGTTTTGTGTCATCTTTTTCCACATTGATGTTTGAAATGTTGATGTAGGCTTCCTTATTTTTAGTGGTGGGATCATTATAGGACTAAGATGGATCTTGGTTCATAGGTCTCTTTCCCATGACATAGTCCACCCAGTACAAGTATAGGTAGTTTTCATCTGCATATGATGGGGCCCTTTTAGGGGAGAGTGATCGAATGGACCTATGCTCACCCCCTCCTTTTCTCTTTTTTCTTCTTCTCGTAGTGGGGCATCCATGTTTCTTATGAATTATTCTTATATTGAATGCTCTAACTCTAAATAAAAGATTTGAATTTCTTCCCACTTTTGTGATCTATATGATCCTCCCATACTTTACTCCATATGGGTTCACCAATATCAAATATAACTTATAAGTTTTGTAATATTTATCAATTTGATCAACTCAACCTTCCAAAGGTGAACTAACTACTGCATTAGATTAGCTCAATAATAATCCATAAAATTCCATCCAAGGTACAATAAAATTTCATAAAAATATTTGAAATCTATAAAATGACTAGATTTTGAAATAGTAGGTTCCCCTTTGCATGGTATATGCACTTCATATTTATCTCAAGTTGAAATTTGGGTATATTAACATTACTATATATATATATATATGTATATATGTATATATATATATATATATATATATATATATATATATATATATATATATAAAATGATATCATAAATGTGTATCTAAATCATATACTATGAAATATGGGGAATATGGAATTGGTAAAAGTGTGGAAGACATGTTTCTATGACATACTCCCACTAAATTTGGAGAATATGATAACTCATGTAAAATGTGGAGAACATGTTTCCACAACATGCCCCCACTATAATCTTGAGATGTTGAGTACTAAATAAGTGTGGAGGGCACACATTTTTTTATGAGTCCACTATAATATTAGTGTATGAAAGTCTATAAGCTATGTCCCTATTGATATATCCTTGATTTTGAGGTAAGGGTAAGTATAATCTGGTAGTTACCTTACCTCAAAAAGATAAGATAAATTTATGAGTTGTGTATGGATCATGTAACATATGTGGGTAACATTTATACATAGATATAACAATAAAGTATGCATTATGTGATCACATCAATTCCTATGAATCATGATATATATCATGGCCACATCTAGAGAGTAATAATACAAGATCAACTATAAATTGAGCACACACAGAAGAGCACTCAAAATCAAAACAATAATAAAATGGTATAAGGAGACCTCATACAAGGAGCATGTTTCAATTCTACACAATTGAAGGGAAATTAATTAATAAAATTTACATAAATCATAGAATTACATATTCAAATTTACACAACAAACAAATAATGATATATTCAAATGTTGAAATAGGAAAGCATAGGCATAGGGGCCATAATCAATGGAGTATATTCAAATACTCAAATAAGCAATACAATACAGGATAATTAAATTCAAGGAACACAATTAAAAAAGTGGTAAAATGGGAAATTAGGATAGATATAAGAAACCAACATGAACCTAGCATCTAAGTTTCTAAACATATGTTTTTGGAAAATTTTAAGTACATAAAATATCAAGTAAACTATAAAATATATAAGCATGAATACGTGCATATGTAAGAATGTATAATCTCAAACATGATAATGAAAAGTGATGATAGAATAATGTAACCTGGGTGTATCATGAATAGAGAATCAAATGCCCCCAATGTACTTGGGAAATGAGTGGATCAAAATCCTAACATCTATATTTGAATATTTCATGTATCTGGGTATACCTATATCACACTCAAATGAAGCATGAAACTTATGTGTATATAATAAAATAATTATATGCTATATACTAACATGAAGTAAATTACATATGCATAATAAATAGTAAAATTAGGAAAATGCTAAAAAAATGGTATTTATTTTTTTGAATATTTTTGATATTTTTATAATATTTTTTTATTAAATATTTATATGTTTTCAACCTAAGCTTAAATCATTTGAATTTTTCGTAACATGGTTAGATAGGTGAAAATAGTGCATGGCATGTTCCTCCTCATGATTTACTTGTGAAGTAAAAGAAAAATTACCATCATGTGGTATATGGATCAATTTTCCCTCATGAGAAAAGGAGATACACTGTTGATTTTAATCAATTTTTTCATCCATATGTTATAACCAAATGGATCCTAATGTGAATGTATATTGATATTTTTATGTCATAACCCAACTTATTGTTTGAATCACTTTAATACCATAAGTAGTTCGTATTGTTATATTTATCAAGGATCATTTCCAAGCTCCTTTATGTTGTAAGCCTTTTAAATCAAATATAATTTATTACAAATAACTTACATTACAAGTGGTTTTTGTTTGTATAGGATCAACATGGTTATTACAAAAATAAGCACCACCCATAAATATTGGCATGGATTCTTTGTTATTTTTTAAATTTGAAGTGTTTGATGTGGATGTGTATCTTATATTGGTATTATATTTAGTAATGATTGTAAAGCTCCCATACTAATGTGAGGAGTGCCATATATTTATTAATAGTGTTAATTTGGTACTTCATCCTCCTAATTTATATGTGGAATAAAATATTATATTTTGAAGGAAAGATGTTAAGTTTGTTTGGATAATTCTAAGTATGAATGAAGCATATTTATAAACATCCAAGTATAAATAAGTAAATGATTATGTAATTCTCTTTACCTTCATGGGGAAATAAAACCTATACTAAATATGAATTATAATTAAAAATATGAGGGTCTAAATTATAAGGCATATGATGTAATTTTAAATCAAATAAAATAATCTTGAAGGGACTCATCATCATGTTGTTTTAAATATTCAAATGCTATAATGTAAGCCTAGGCACCTGTGTATGTTGAAAGACAAATGGAATACATCCTATAATTGTCAAATAGTAGTTAGTTTTCCCTCATGTAAGGTATATAACCCATTGTGAAATTCATTAGTAACACTCATATGAAAGGTTTATATCAAAAGTTTATCATATTTAACCCATTGACCAAAATATTTCACCTATCTATTCATGTGTTAAAATGGATCTTTAATATGGTAAAAAAGTTGTAAATGTGGTATTTTAAAACCTTGTAAATAGGAATATTCAAATATACATTATGCAACCAATTGAAAGAGGAATGAGGTAATATTCACACTAGCATTATGGTCAGCCATTTGCATTTAAAGTATATATTTTTGCCTTTAAAGTTCTCCAATATAACTCATCATAGACATGATATCTCACTAGGAATGGTGGTTTTTGTAAAAGGTGTTATCAATGGTTCTAATCAAATCCCTCTTTTGAATATATGAGTATTAGTATTATCACCCTAAAGAATAATAAGTGCATGTTAATAATAATTTAATTTAGGATATGTTGGTAATAGTATTGGATCTTTAAATTTTTAAATTTTTTGCATATCCTTGGATAATTCATACATTTTGTAAAGATATAGAAATTGGAAATATAGGTGACTTTGGTAAAGGTATTTATTTTTTTATGTGTGGAACTTTTTGCATGAATTAGCCTTTTGGAGGATAAAATAATTTTATTTAGAAACATTGGTTAATATTGGTAAGAGTGTATTTTTAGAATATTAGGAGCTTTTACCACTTTAGTTTTGTAATGAACCATTATTCATTTTTCCTTAATGATATTGGTAAAGAGTCCATGATTTATTTTTACCTATCAAAAAAATTTAATAGCAAATGAAGAAAGAAAAGAATCATCACCCTTAATGAGGGGGATATTGTTTAGAAATGTTGAAAATGTGGGAATTTTAATCAATGTATTAGAAAAAACATTCCATTTTTGATAAATTTATAAATTAATGATGATGTCATTTTGTATTTAGAAAAATAATCTTAATCATATGATGGAAGATTTTAACCATATGAATCAAATGTGGTTATAGAAGATGAAGGAAAAGTATGGACATAATTTTTAATATTGTTCAACTAATCTCATAGAATAGTGGTGGCATGGACCTAGTTAGAGGGATGGTGGATACCACCATTCAAATATATGAGATGATGCACTTGTGCATTTGGAAAAATATAATGATAGTCAATTTTCACTCATTCTTTGACAAAGAATTAAATTGTTTCATAACCACAGTTATCGAAATAATCTATGTCATCCATGATGGATAAAATAAATATTATGAAAAATAGGGAAAAGAGAATCAAATATAGAATACTTGTGTTCTAATGAAAATCATAGGTTGGATCCACCAAATGTTTCACCATAGATTTAGATATTATGTGTATAGTTAGGGTTAAGGGGTATTATATTAGATTTCACACAAGGATGGAAAATTAACCTAATGAGAAATCCAATTAAATATAAAATCCTTATAGATAATATTATGAATTTATACAATTGAGACTATAAAAAATAGTTAAGTATAACTATTGATAGATATTTTAATGAATATGTGACAATTGATACTTAGTTTACTATTCTCATGTAGGGATAATTTATAATAGGATAAAAGTGGATTGGAAATGATCTTAGAACAATAATCATATTTTGGGAATATTATTTTCATGGCCTCAAAAACTTGCATCATATATAGATGATTGTATTTATGCAAGTGTCTTACTTTAGCATAGGTGTCCTATATAGAATAATGATGGATCTAGATGTGATTAAATGAGCCTTCTAGTTTTTATATCACTTTTATTCTATTGTAAGTCACATGAATATAATGTCACTCTTTTTAAAATTATAAAACCCTAGCTTATTTACCCTTGGAGTGATTGTCAGAAATAATGGATTAGTGGGCTTAAGGTCTTGAGTTGTCCAAAGGACATCTATATCAATGGTAATTTCCTACATAGACAATACTCAGAAGAGATACTCAAAATTATGTATCTCTCACCTACATTTTTTTTGTGTGTGCACAAGGATGTAATGTGTGATAAGAAAAAAAATGTAGTGACCTAGCTTATAACTTGGAAAATATGGTTCATGAACTACTCTTTGAAATATTAAAACCTATGGGAATAATAATTCTATGGATTGTATAAATAAGGATGAATAGGGAAGGGTTGATCACTTGAATACTTCATTGAATGTTTCTTGGTATATTGTCTTGTGATTTACTAGTATTTTCTAGGTGACATATGAATGAGGTCTGATATTATATATATACCAATTTATTTTGGAACTATCTCTCATTAAATCACTTAGAACAACCTTTAGGATATATTTAATTTTTAAATTGGATGAATTCTGGGAAATAGACACTTTTTAGGAAAAGTGGAAACTTGCATTGATTCAAGTGTCTATTTGGGATGTAAGTGTATGGGAAGCTAGAAAATAGGTACAGGTCTAAAAATTGTAATGAAGGATAGTGATTAAGTTTAGATACTTTTAAAATTATATAATTCTTATTTATCATAATAATAATAATGGTCAGACTAAAAGATAAGTAATTTAGGCACAAATAGATAGTGAACATGATCTTTTTGGCAATAGGCATGCACATAACTTAAAGGTACAACCATGATGGATATTTTCCAAGTTTACAATATTAAGGTACTACATGAATCAAATTTTGGTATCAACATTCACCCCATAATCTAGTAATGAAATTACTAATTTAAAGGAAAGAAATGAATACTTGGATGTGTATAACTTGCCTTGTCTTTATGTGTGCCCGATTTGAGTGATTTTCTAGTGACTAATCTACTGTAGTCATATAAAATGAAAACAATAGTAACTTGAGTGTGGCTTGTGACATCCAATCCATAAGTCCCTCTTGCTCAATCTCATGACCCTCATAGGAATATTTTAACTAATTCCCAGTCATTCATAGCCTTCTAGATCTAATCCTAGCTCATCTAGACTGCTCTTCTCATGACTAATCCATCCCCCATAGGCTCCATCAACTTAGGACAATAGTGCCACACTTGGACTATATCAATAGTGCCACTCCTATCCATTTTTGGTACTCCTGTCCAAGTGCATTTTTAGCCCCAATGCTCAGTTTATTCTAGTTCCCCATCCTTCTTCTTGTTAGCCTAACATGAGTACATTTAACCCATGACCAATAGATACCTATAAAATACCATTAAAAGATAATCTATAAAGGGTTAGAAAATATCATTAATCAAGCAATAATACAAGTCATCTTCTTTATTATATATATATAGCTAGCCAATACACTTACAAGATTATTCGAATCCTTACACTAGTCCCTATCCACCTCAAGTACATCCAATTTAGTATTTTTCATATTCATACACTCTATTTCATAAATCACATCAAGTGGGAGAACTACCTATGACTTGATTCCTCTTCAAAGTATTGGTATGTAGGTAGTGTGTCCACACAAGGGGTGTGGATACACATTTAGTGAATATTACACACACTAAGCCCCCTCTTTCTTAGAATTGGTTAAATCACAATGGAATAAAGGGTTTGAAGAGAAAATAAACCCTACAAGGAGATCTATAAACTTCCAATTATTAAAACTTCATAGATAGGGTCACACAAACTTGGTGAATAAAACCTAGAAAACTCAGATCTCTAGGATAATAGTGGCATTAGTGGACTACAGTGATGGTACCACTCGTATCCACTTGTGATGATCCTATCCAATCATAAAACAAAGGTTAGATCCTAGTTTATGATAGTGTTCCAATCTTACACAGTGAATATCAAACCTATCTCAGTCATATCAGTCAGTTTCTAGCTAAGTCTTATTTTCTCCCTCTTATTACTATTTTTAGAAAGGTCAAAATTGCAATCTAATTTACATAAATTAGTAGCTTAGTTATTTCATATTTATTTACTAATTTTACTACTCAAAACCTTTAACTAAATTAGGAATAATACACCAATATTTCCAAAAAAATTAAATCATTTGGTGAACCTGACTTACTTTGTTTGTACATAAAAACTCTAGCAACCCTTGGGTAAATTTCCTACTAATTTTTCTTAATTTTTTTCCTACATATTAAAATAAAAAATTAGCATTAAATTTTAAAATTTTGTACTAATTTTAAAATAATTTTCTTTCAAACCCTAGTTGCCCATACTAGGTTCCAGTATTTTCCCAGTAATATTCCAATATTTTTTTGATTTTTTACTTGCATATTAAAATAAAAAATTCACTTCAAATTTAAAAATTAAATTGCAATTTTCAAAGACATTTATTTTTCAAAACCCTAATTTCATCTTCTAGGTCTCTTTAAACCACAAATTTTCCAATAAATTTCTAATTTTTTACTTGCATATCTAACTCAAAAATTTATTTTAAATTTCAAAATTTCATAGTAAATTTCAAAATAACCATATTTCAAACCCTAGTTGTATATAATAGGTCCCATTGCTTCTTGAGGTATCACCTTACATGTTTGTGAGCTTCATATTCTTTTTGTGCAGTTTTTAGTTTTCTATTTTTAGGACTTTACATTTCCTATATTTAGTATTTTTTTATATCACACTTTTCCTATTAAAAATTATTGCAAAAAATTCAATAAAATTTAAAATTGTTTTCCTACCTTAACAATGGCCCAATACACCAGTTTTGATGAAACTGATAAAAAGGAACTTCAATAACTCTTAACTAAACACCCTAACATGCAAGATGACATGTTTAAAATACTAAAAGAAGAACAAGAAAGAGTGAAAAATGGTCAATCTACCCAAACCACTGAGCAACTAGTTACAAATGACACTATGGGGGCAACAATGTCTCAACAGCCCTCTATAGTAGCCTAACCTACTTCTATGCCACCAGCTACAGCTAGTACATATTTGTCTCCTAATGTGGTAACCTTTGTGTAAGAGATAAAATTTCTTCAATCCAAGGTGCTACCTATTAAGCAAGGTGACTCCAGACCTACACATTCTTTGGATTCTTTTTCTCTATTTCATACACCATTGGCACACCACAATGCTTCTACACCCTTACCACAAGGTTTTGTTCAACCCAAGCTTATTCTATATGATGGAAAGGGTGATCTAGAGACAAATTTGAGAGATTTTCACATATAATTCTTGGGTTATGTACCAAATGATTGGCTATTTACTAAGATATTTCTATGGATCCTAAAGGATTATGCTTTACAATGGTTCTATAGTCTACCAAATTAGTTGATTAATGCATTCAATCCTTTAGCGACATGCTCCTAATTAATTTTAGCATTAACATTGGTGATAAGGTTTCATATGTCCAAGTCACATAATAGAAACAAAGTTCAAATGAGAATATCATAGATTATGTTCTTTGATATAAGACTATTTTGGCTAAGATGACTACCCCTATGGTTGATCAAGAGTATCTTAGAAACAACAAATAAGAGTAACAAAAAAGTCCCATACAAAGTCAAGGTCAATGATAGAAAGAGTCAAAATTAATTGATAGTTAATGTAGCTTCTGAGCCCCCTTAGCATGTGGTTTTATCAACATCTCCTTAGCAAACCTTTACCAATATACCAATTTCTCTAGCTAGAGTTTTATAGCAATTATTGGAATGTAACATCATATCTCTCCCTCTTATTCAGGAAGTTGACCCAATAAAGCCTCTTCCATGGGGATATGATTAGGATGTATTTTGTGAGCTTCACAGGGTACCAGGCCATACAAAAAACATATGCATTATTTTAAGACACAAGATACATGATTTGATAGATGATAATCATATTGATATTAGCACTTTAGTTGAGCCTCCATAAGCAAAACAAACACATGATAAATCTTTGAAAATCTTCTCAGATCCCTTTCTATATCATTCTAAACAATAGATAGGGGACACATCAAGGGTTCACCATGCATATCATGCACATCCACCACCATATACATACATGACACGTTTAGTTGAGACATATCCTTTGAGTAACATGATTGGTGTATACAATTCTAGAGTTCTGGCTAGACCTTCCATCTCCTTCTCAGACTAGGAGATCATCAAGGATGATTAAAATTATCATGCACTCATTATTAGAGCTTACATTCATAATCATCTTATTCATATTGTTCTCATAGATAATGGATATAGTATGAACATGTGCACTATGACATTATTACAATATTTGGGATATTCAAAACAAGATATTACTTTGATAGACATAATTATTAGTGGATTTAGTGGGCATATACATAGTTCATTGGGTGAGATTATACTTCCTCTATAGGTTGGTGTAACACACATGGCCACACCATTCACTATTATTCATAGTGTAGGAGTTTTTAATATGTTACTTGGTCGAGGATAGATTAAAAAAAGTAGTACCTTCTATAGTTCATAAATGCATGAAATTCATTCACACTAGTCAGGTTTTTATAATTGGTGGATTTACATATGAGTTACCACTCACCACTTTAAAGCCATATTCTCTTTATAGTCAATAGTTTCAATTCAACCTCCAGTTCCAATTTCTCCACCACTTTCAGCTCTTCCTCCACTTTTGATTTAGACATAGTTGAGGCATCCATCATCAACAAAGAGAGTTCATACACCTCCATAACTTCAAGATTCTAGATAGCTTCTAGCTACAATGTTCACACCTAAGGCAATATCATTGAGGTCTCATACATCTACTCACAGAGCACATGTTTAGAGAGCATATCCTACTACTAGATCAGTCCCTAAGATCTATATAGTTGTATCCACTTCTTAGAGTTATAAGAGGACCCCAAACTTGGTTTCTACTTTAAATATTTTAGAGCATTTACAACATATATAGCTTTCAGAGCCACAGTCTTAGCCCTTCCATCATGCTTCATGATCATCCATGATTCCTCTCCTTGATATAGGACACCATGATATGGAGTCTCCTATGAGACTCATCAGTTAGTATCATTCCTTCTTAGTTTTTCTTTTACATAGTCTTCCTATGATTGATTGTACATATCTCAAATACAAAAAACAATATAACTTTTCAAAATCCAAAAAAAAATATAAAATTTCAAAATACAAAAACATTCAAGTATGTAAAAACACCAAAAATATTTTGATTGTATGTATAATCCATACTTTACATTTCTAATACAATGCTAGACTTACATTTGTTGTTCTATGCTATTGTTTGTTGATTTATCTACATTACCATGCTTCACTTGATCTTTTTTGAGTGTGTGCAGTGACATTTAGATCCTTGATTTATTCACTCTAACCATTAAGGCGGCATCCTATTCTACATTCAATATATGCATAGATATATCTTCCCCCTAGGGGGAATCTTCTACATGACTACACCATCTAGGTTATGTCAGTCCTACACCACACACTCTAGTTATCATGTTGATGTATATTACTTGCTCCCTTACATAGATTACTATATCAACATCCTAATAATATATATCACTTATGTATTTCTTAGAATATACTTAGTCTTGTACTAACATGTATTGCATACTTTTATTCATAGTTTGATTAGTTAGATGTGATTATATTTCTAGTATCTACATGCTTTTCTTTCTTGCTTTGCATAGCTAATTTTTTTACATTCCTCAGTTCCTAATTATCTCTTATATGTGCTTTAGGACATTTTCCAATGTCATTTTATTCTATTTATTTGTGTGCCTTAGGACATTTACCAATTTCCTTTGACTTTACCCTTCTATGTGATTGTGGCTTTCAAGCCAATCTTGTTTGTTTCAATTATATGTGTTTGTAGCATTTGAACATGCCTTATATGCTTTCTTTCTAGTTTGAATGACATGTGCCCATGTCCCTTGTTTGTTTGACCCCTTGGCCACTTTCATATGCTTATTTATTCTTACCTTGTGTTCTTGTTACTTGATTGATTTTTAATTTTTGGTAATGCCATGATCCATATCCATGATCCATATCATGCATTATCTTACTTTTTTGGATGCCATGATGGAAATCATACTCCATCCCTTAATAAAAATTAACAACTAAAACTTCTAGTTCTAATTAAATACATTTCACATGTTATTACATTATTATATCTATCTAAGCATACCCTTATTGATCTAACAATCTCTCATTATAGACTATGTTATATCTTGAGATATCTTATCGATTATCATTGTTATATCATGTATTTTTGTAGCATAACACACATGTAAGGCTCTTTATTATGAGGGAAGACATTGTAGGGTCTTCATTCCTACCCTTAGAAGAGGGAAAAACAAATAGGAGTTTTTTCATAGAGATTAGAGCTCCTACTAGTTGAAAAATTAGTTTTAGAGCACTCATAATAGCAACTAGACATCAAACCAGTCAGAATAGACCAAATAGATAGTAAAAATGTTAGAATAGTTACCAGATTTGCCTTAGGAAAATAGAACCAAAATTGGACAATAATGTTGATGCCACTAATATCCATTTTTGGTGATCCTATCCAAATAATAGAAAAACTAGACTTTCTAGAAGCAGGCAAAAAAGTAGGTTTAGCTATAATTTTATATAGTCAAACTAGTTCATAATAAAAAAAAATTAATACACTTTTGCTTATAAAATCTAGATATAGGGGGAATTATACATGCCATGATGGCTCTCACTTCTATTTTCAGACATGATAGTTAGTATAACATCTAAGTCAGAATCCATGTTTCAAACACCAGTGATTGGGGGAAATGTGCATGACACATTTGTTTTCTTTTCTTTCTGAGTTTAGTATTACCTAGGCATTCTTAGTAGTTGCATGTATTATTTTATCTATAGGTGGTTGGCATCATTTAGGAGTGTATTTTCATACAAAGCCTAACTTTCACATTTTAGAGTGGCTTTCATATAAGCCTAGTGCACTAGTTTTGGAGTGCCTTTACAAGCCTAATCTCCACCTTTCAGAGTGGCCAAGAGTGGCCTAGTTTCCATCATACATTAAACTATCCATGCTAATATTGTTATAGTATATAGCATTCATGGGATTTAGGAGCCATCTCATTCAACACACATTTCATATTAGTATCAATTTATAGTTTCACTTCAAGAGGAAATGATGGAGCCAAAGGATTAAATAACCTTTGTATTCTTAAGCCACCTATTTAGAGGGATTAGACACACAGTCTAAACATTGATTAGCACATGCATGATCACCTATGTTTACTTACTAGGTGATGATGGAGCCAAAAGGCTAGCCTTTGAATTCTTTAGCCACTACCAAGGAATTGAGCACTCGGATTTGTTTATGATATTACTCTTGTTATAACATCATCTAACATTACTCAGCAACATCTAACATCACTTAACATCACAATAGGTTTTGTATTGGTTTGCATACCCATGGAGGTGTATTCATTCATTTCTCTTTCTCTATCTCTTACCCAAATTTATATGTTATTATTATATATATGGTATATCTAGTAAGAACTGATCTACTCTTTATTTTTCTTACAAATTCATACTTCACAACATGTTCTCTCTATGCACACCCAACACCACACAGCTTATGGCACTTTCCATTTTTCCTTTATCCTAGTATTTTGTTTTGTTTCATCACTAGAATAAAAAGGGGTACATGTAGTCATACAAAATGTAAAAAATGGTAACTTGAGTGTGTCTTATGACACCCAACCCATAGGTCCATCTTTCTTGTTTTGATGACCCTCATAGACATATTTTCATTGATTCCTAGTCATCCATAGCCTTCTATTCTTAATCCTAGCTTAGACAAAATACTCTTTTAATGACTAATCCATCCCCTAGGTGTTATTAGCTTAGGAAAATAGCACCACACTTAAAATATAGGTTGGTACCAATCCTATCAATTTATGGTGCTCCTATCTAAGTGTATTTTTGGCCCCAATAGTTAGTTTATTTTAGTTCCCCATCCTTCTCCTTATCAGCCTAACGTGAGTAGATTCAATCCATGACCAATAGATCCCTATAAAATTCCATTCAAATATCAATTGGAAATGGTTGGAAAATATCACTAAGAAAACAAGAATACAAGCAAGACTAATTAATCTATCTTACTTATTCTCTGCATACAACTAACCAATACACTTACAATCTTATTCAAATCCTTACACCAATCCCTAGACACCTCAATCACATATAGTCTAGTATTTTACATATCCATACACTCTATTGCATAAAGCACATCAAGTGTGAGTACTAATTATGGATTTATCCCTCTTCAGAGTATTGGTATGTAGGCATCCTACCCACACAAGGGGTATGGATACATGTTCAATGAATCTTACACACACTAACCCCCCATATTTCTTGAAATTGGTCAAATCACAATGGAGTATAGGGTTTGAAGAGAAAATATGCTCTATATGGAGTTCTACTTACTTTCAAGTACCAAAACTTCATAAATAGGGTCACACAGACCTAGTGAATAAAACCCCAAAAAAGCTTAGATCTCTAGGACAATAGTAGTAGAGGTGGACTATATCATTGGTAATACTCCTATCCACTTTCAATGCTCTTATCCAATCATAAAATGAAGGTTAGATCTTGGTTTATGATAATGTCCCTATCCTGCATAGTGAATATCAAACCCCATCTCAGCCATATCAGTCAGTTTCCAACTAAGTCTTGTTTTCTCCCTCTTATTTCTATTTTTAGAAAGGTTAAAATTGCAATCTAATTTACACAAATCAGTAACTTAATTATTACATATTTATTTACTAATTTTACTACTTAGACCTTTTAAATAAATTAGGAATAATACACCAATATTCCTAAAATTATTAAATCACCTACCACTAAGAACATGTTAGACTATATAATCAATGTATTACATATGAAACTAAAATAATTTAAAATACTTTAAAGTATAAATATCAAGGTTAGGATTACACCTTTGTGTTGATTAAAACTTCTTGCCTTTTGGAAATTTGATTTAAAAGGATGCCTCATTATGAGGCATTGAATATGATATTAGGATAAATATGAAATTCATAGTGTGTACATATACATATAAACACACACACACACACACACACACACACACACACACACACACACACACACATGCTACATATGTGTGTGTGTGTGTGTAGCGTGTATGTATGTATGTTTGTACATACATACATACATATATATATATATATATATATATATATATATATATATATATATATTGACACACACACACACACACACACACACACACACACACACATATATATATAATGACACACACACACACACACACACACACACACACATATGTGTGTGTGTGTGTGTGTGTGTGTGTCATTATATATATATATGTGTGTGTGTGTGTGTGTCATTATATATATATATATATATATATATATAATGACACATGTCCCCAACCTTGGTGTAGATGTGAGTTACAAAACATCCATTGAAATTGTTTCATATCAATCATAAAACCCAAATATGTGAATGATTTGGTAAATGTGAGAAATTTAATCAAATAAAAATATATATCTAGTGGGGTAGGATGATTTAATCAAATCCAACATATTATTTTTGTACAGTTAGGTAATTAAATCAAATCTAACTTATAAATTTGGTAATAGTGAGCAATTCAATTAACTCAACCTTCTAAATTTAAACCAACTACTACATAAAATTGGCTCAATAATAGCCCATAAATTCCATTCTAGGTATAATAACAATACATAATAGTATTTGAAATATATAAATGATTTTATTTTTTAATTTTAGGTGCCCTTTTACATGGCATATGCACCTCATATATGTCTCAAGCTGAAATATGGGTATATTAATAGTATCAACATATAGAATGTTGCCACAAATGTGTATATGAATCATATACTATGAAATATAGTGAATATGAAATTATTTAAAGTTTAGATGACATTTTATTATGACATTCCATCACTAAATATATAGAATCTAAGAACTGGTGTAAAATGTGAATAAAATGTTTCCTTAACATGCCCCCACTATAATATGGAGATTATGAGTACTAAATAAGTGTGAAGGTAATGAATTTATTAGAATTATCCCACTATAATATTAAACTGTGAAAGTGTGGAAGCCATGCCTCTATGACATTCCCCCACTGACATTCCCCCCTTTGAGGTGAGGGGAAGTAGAATATGGTAGTTACCTTACCTCAAAATGATAAGATAAATTTATGAGATGTGTATGGATCATGTAACATATAGTGGTAACATGTTTATTTAGATATAACAATGAGATACATAATATGTGAACACATCAAGCCTTAATAAAAATTATATAGATCATGGCCATGTCTATATAGTAATAATACGATCTCAACAATCAATCAAGTACACATGCAAGAGAACTCAAAATAAAATAAAATAAAAAATGGTCCAAGGAGACCTTATATAAGGGGAATGTTAACATGCCATAAAATCTAAGGGAAATGGCTTATTAAAATGTCCAAAAATCATATAATGATATATTTAAATGTCTACATATAATAAATAATGACAAATTCAAATGTTAAAATAGGAAAGGATAGGCACAGGGACTAAAATCAATGAAGCATATACAAATGTTCAAACAAGTAATATGATTTAATACAATAGTAAGGAACACACTCAAGGAAGTGGTAAAATGTAAAATTAGGACAAATTTAAGTAACCAACATAAAACTAGCATCCTAGTTCCTAAACATATGTATTTATAAAATGTTAAGTGTGTAGCATATCAAGTACACCATGAAAGATATAAACATGGATAGATCCATGCGTAAGTATATATACTTTCAAACATGATAATGGAAATTTATTATATAATAATGTAACCTTGGTGTAGTATGATCAAAGAAGCAGATGACTCCAACATATTTAGGGCATGAGTGATGGGAAATCCCAACATTTATATGTGATAATATCATGTATCTAGGTATGCATGTCTCACACTCAAATGAGGTGTGTAACATTTATGTCTATAGGAAAAAAATTATATGTTATCTACTAGCATGAAGAAAACAACATACGCATAATAAATAGTATAGCTAGGAACATGATGATTTTTTGGTTTTTTTGTAATATTTAATTTATTTAATTTTTGGAATATTTAGATGTTTTCAATCTTAAGTTTGATCACTTTAATTATTTGTAACCTGGTTAGAGAGGTTAAAACTATGCATTGCATGTTCCTCCTCAAAATTTACTTGTCAAATAGAATAACAATTTCCATCATGTGGTATATGGACCAATTTCCCCTCATGAGAAAAGGAGATATCTTGCTGATTATGGTGAATTTTGTATTCCATATGATATAACCAAAGGGATCCTAGTGTGAATGCATATTTATATTTTTTTAATCATAACCCAAACTCTTGTTTGAATCATTTTAGGACCAAAATAATTTTTTATTATTATGGTTCCAAAGGAGTCTTTCCAAACTCATATATGTTATAAGTCTTTTAGATCAAATCCAAGTTATTAAAAATGTAATACATTGCAAGTTGGTTTTACTTGTGTAAGATCAACATGATTATGTCAAAAGTAAGCACCACCCATAAATAATGTGATTTTTATATCTTATTGGCACGAATGCTTTTTTATTTATTCAATTTGGGGACTTTGATGTGGATGTGTATCTTGTATTGGTCCCAAATTTAGTAATGATTTTAAATATCCCATATGGAAGTGAGTAACACCACACATTTTCTCATAGTGTTCACTTTGTACTTCATCTTATTCATTTATATGTGGAATAAAACTTATGTATTTTTAAGGAGAGATGTTAAGTTTATTTTGTTACTTGATTATGAATGAAGCATATCTATGAACATCCAAGTATAAATAGGTAAATAATTCATATTTTTTAAGTAATGCTCTTTTTGGTTAATGGGGAAATAATACCTATACTAAATATGAATTGTAATTCCAAATCATATCATATAAATTATAAGGCATATGATGTACTTTTAAATTGAATATAATAATCTTGAAGGGATTTGTCATCATGTTGTTTGGAAATCTAAATTTTTTCTAATGTAAGCCTAGGAACCTTATGTGTGTTTAAAGTAAGAAAGATTACATACTCTAGTTGTGAAAAGATATTTAATGATACCTTGGGTAAGATATAAAACCAATTGTGAGGTTCATCTTTGATACTCATGAAATATTTTTAACAATAATTTGTCATCTTTAGTCCATTGAAAAAAAGAATGCACACATTTAATCATGTGGTAAAATGGATCTTTATGACAATAAAAAAGAGGTAAATTTGGTAGTCTAAAACCTTTAGGATAAATATATTCAAGTATATGTTATGCAACCATTTTATTTTAGACTGAGGTAATATTTGCATTAGCATTATAATAAGCCATTTGCTTTTATATATATATATATATATATATATATATATATATATATATTATATATATATATATATATATATATATATATATATATATATATATATATATATATATATATATATATATATATATATATATATATATATATATATATATATATATAGACACACACACACACACACACACACACACACACACACACACACACACACACACACACACACACACACACGCAAACAAACAAACACACACACACACACACACACACACACACACACACACACACACACACACACACACACACACACACACACACACACATCATAAACATTATATTATCACTAGGAATGGTGGTGTTTTGATAAGGTGTTATCATTCATTTTAATCCACCTCCTCTTTTTAGTTTATGAATATTAGTATTATCATACTCATGAATAAAAACTTTAAGTTTAGAATCATAGAATTTAAGATATGTTGGTAATGGTATTAGATATTTGAATTTTAGAAATTTTGGCCTATCATTTGACAATTCATACACCTTTGATGATGATATATAAATTGTAAATTTAGGTGGATTTGTTAAATGTACTTCATTTTGTATGTGAGGAATTTTTTGTATGTATGAACATTTTGGAAGATAAAATCCTTTTATTTAGAAACCTAGGTTGATATTAGTTAGAGTGAATTTTTCAAAAACATTGGGATCTTTTTCCACTTTAGGTTTGTAATGCACACTTATTTTTGGTTTATTAATGCTATTTGGTAAAAATTCCATGATTTATTTATTTACTTTAAAAAAAATCAATATCAAATGAAGGAAGAAAATAATTATCACCCTTAATGAGGGGGATATTATTTATAAATGTTGGAAGTGAGGGATTTTGAATCAATTTATTTGAAAAAACATTCATTTTGGATTAGTTTTTAAATTATCCATGAAGTCATTATGTGTTTGGTAAAACATTTCTTGATCATATAAAGAATATTTTTCCCATATTAATCAAATGCAAATATAGGAGATGAAGGAAAAGTTTGGATATATATTTTAATGTTGTTCAACTCATATCTTAGGATGGTGATGGCATGGACCCACTTTTTGGTATGGTAGCTACCATCATTAAAATATTTGAGATGACATGCTTTTTCATCTGGAAAATGACAATGATAGTAAATTTTAACTCATTCCTTAATATAAGAGTGAATAGTTTCATAATCATAGTTATCAAAATATTAAATATCATCCATTATGGATAAAATAAAGAAAACAAATAGTAGGTAAAATAGGTAAAATAACATCAAATATATAATATTTGTTTGATAATTTAACTCTTAGGTCATGTTCACCAAAATTTTAACCCTATATTTAGATATTGGGTGTATATATAGGTTCAATGGGTATTATATTAGATTTTACACAAGGATGGTGAACTACCCTAATGATGAATTCAATTAAATATAAAACTTAGATAAATAACATTATGAATTTATAAAACTAATATTACTAAAATAGTAAATTATGGCTATTGATAGATATCAAAATGAATAGGGAACAAATGATACTTAGCTAGATTATTATGCTCATGTAAGTCTAATCTAGAATAGGCTAGAAGTGGGTTGGAGATTATCCAAGAATAGGCATTAGTTTTAGGAATATTATTTCTATGACTTGGAATGCTTGCATTTGATATGGGCAGTTATGTCAATGCAAATGACTAATTTTTATGTAGGTGTCTTATATAGAATATCGATTAGATATGTATTTGACTAAATAGAGCCTTATGGATTTTCTTTTTTCCTTTATTATGATGTTTATAGAATGTGTGCATAGGTTGTCACTATTTTTAAAATTACCAAACCTTAGATTCTTCACCCTTGAAGTGATTGTGGTAAAGATGGGTTAGTGTGCTCATGGTGTCAAGTTACCCCAAGGACCCATATATCAATAAACACTACCTGTATATCTAATAATACAAATATGGGCTCATAATCATGTAGTTCTCCCCTACATGATGGTTTGTATGTGCACAATAATGTAATACATGAGAAGAAAATGCATTTAGTGACCTACATTGTAACCTAATAAATAGGTTGATGAACTAATATTTGAATGATTCAAACCTATGGGAATACTAATACTATGACTGAGATATAAAAATGGATGAATAATGTAAGTTTTCTCACTTTCATGCTTGATTGAGTGATTTTTGGCATGTTACCTTGTGAGTTTATATATTTTATAGGTGAGGTATGAATGAGGGTTAATGTTGTATATATACCAATCCCTTTTATAAATATATCATAGCAAAAAAATTAGGCAAACCTTTAGGATATGTTTCATTTGAAAATTAGATGACTTTTGGGAACTGGACATTTTGTAGGAAAAGTGGACACTTTCATTGATGTAAGTGTCTATATTAGATTCAAGTGTTCGAGAAGCTAAAAAATAAGTAGAGGTCCAAAACTAGCAGTGAAGGATAATGACCTAGTTTATACATTTTTACATAATATAAAATGCCTAGTCATCAAAATAACAATGATCAAACTAAGAGATAATTAATTTTGATAGAGAGAGATAATGAATGTGAGCCTTTTAATAGCAGGTAAATCTATAACTTAAAGGTACAACAATAATGGATAATTTATAGGTATATAAGACGAGGTAGTACATAAATAATATTTTATTATCTATAATTTCTCACCTCCTCCTTGTTTAATTGAATTGAATAGATTGATACAAATCAATTCCAGATTATATCTCAACTTTTCAACTAGACTACATCATTTTTTATTTGAAACAATCTGTATCACAAACATCATGGTTAAGAAAATACATCAAAGTATTCGATATAGTGTCAACTCTTATCATTTATTCAACTGGATAATATAATCCCACTTTAGTTTCCACTTCAACCTTCCATTATGGAGTATATGTTTGATGATATGAAATAGAGAACACAACATGACATCGTGGATTTGACTAATTACCACAAATTTCCTAAACCTCATTTCAATGTTATCGATAATCAAGATAAAATCAATATTCATGTGACTACTAGGACCACCACTTATAATTCATTCTCTATTAATCAACCTATTTATACTTTTAACTATCCTCCACACATAACTATTATCGAAGATGGGTGTGACCTTGAGTAATGGTGCTCTTCATCATTGAAAACCCTCAACATATGGGAGATAATACAATGATAATCTATAACCTCATGATGGAACCCAACATAGGATTACCCCATTAACATACAAATACCATTTATAAAGTATTTGGGGCGATTCAATACATGACTTCTTACCTTCCTTCTTCCACAACTGTGCCTAGTATAAAACTATCATTATGGGTCCTTCCTCTAGTGGGCCTACTCAAACCACCCATACTAATAATAATTTCAATGCCACCACTAATGACTCTCAAGTTACTTTTATTATTCAATAAGATATCAATACTAATCAAATATTTTCAAAAGTGATGGATTAAATGGCTACCTTCCAAACTAATAATGTAAATCAAATGATGTAAATGTGAAATAAACTATTATAATTGAGAATTCATACTCACAATCTCAATGGGAAGTGAAAAATACAAATATCCCAGCCCCCCACTCCCCACCCATTAGAGATGCATCAGGTAACCTATTCCTTAGCCCCCACATAGTAATAAAGTCATCAAGCATCTTCAAAATGAACCACTAATTATTGAAATTGTAAACATAAACATAGGTGGTATCACTCCTACTATTACCTATAAAGGATATACTTATCCTATATTAAATTTAGAATATTATTTTAACCTTTAAAAATATTATATTAAGATAAATACATTTGTTACTACCAAACTTATAGATAAGACCTTTTCAGGTGATGCCTTAGATTGGTAAAATAAACTTAAGTCTAATACTATCACTGGTTTAGAATACTTAGTTAATGCCTTGGTTCAATAATATCAATATAATGATCTTGTTTATCCCATTTCATGAATTGTAAAAATGTAGAATCCAAAACTACCTAAACTTTCATTAAAATTGGAAATATTTATCTAACAAACTTGAACACATGGTGGAAAACAACCTCTTCCATTTGTTCACTAACACTCTTCATCATAAAATTTAATATAGAGTTATGGATCTCTCTCCAATTTTTTAAAAAAAATCCCTTGAACAAGATAAACACCAATATTTACTCATAAGATAGTTTGAACCTTCCCAACCTATGTTTGGAACTTATATGATTATGAGATCTAAAATCAAACATGCTACTAATGATGGTTTTATAAACACTTATGATGTTGTACATGCCATGCATGTTATTCTTATTGGTGGTTCTAATGAGGTGACTCTTTCTAAACATATCATGTAAAGTCCCTTCCAACATCCTCCCTCTTCATAATCATACATAAATAATGTTTAATTTCATAAATATCTTTCCCTAGTGTAAATCCAAAAATGTATTCCTAAATATTCAATAAGAGAACTTGACTCTAATCACCATAAAAAATATTTTTATGATCCAAAAAATGTTTATTAGTATCACACAAGTTAGGGAAATTATCATGAAACATGTAAATCTTAGTAAATTTTCTATTGAGTTTCTCCTTGGTACAAATTTTGAGCATGAAACTATGATTTGAAAACATCAAAAACCTTATAAGAAGGTAACTAAATCCCATGATTCCAAATGCTCACATTTCCATTTATAAATACCCACTTCCAAATCATCAACCTAATGCTACTCAACCTCCTCCTCTAATGTTGTGGAAGCTTTAGTTTACCCTAAATCCTTAACTACTAATTAAAATGCGGTGAACATGAACAACAAGATGCATGTAGTATATTATATTTATCCTTATCCACATTCTAATTATAAAAAAATTCTCACTTACCAAACTGTTAAAGACACAAATCCATTTCATTCTATAGATGTTGAGTATATAGAATCTACTACCATCTCATCTCATGTGAATACATTGACTAGCTTATTAAAGTCACATAAATTATCACCCATTCACATCAATATAGTCTAGTACTCATTTTTAAATTGTCTCTACCAACATGATACAATCTATTATATTTCATCCTTATATTATTATCACATCATTCAACTTGATACAGTCAAATAGATCTAAAAAACCTACATCAACCATCTCAATATAGTAAAAATTTAATAGATCCAAACCAAATGCATCAATTATCCTAATACAGTTAGCTATATCTCACCTAGATTTATCATGTAGCTTGATACAATTAACTATACCCAAATCTGACCCAAATGCATCACCTAAATCAAAGTAGTTTTTTTGTTCCTATTTTCATTACTACTATATTGACTAGATCAATACATGAAATTTATAAATATCCCATGTAAAAACCTACATGGGATAGCTCGATGTAGTTTGATCCCATTGGATAAACTACATCTAATAATCTATAAAAATATAGTTCTATCTCTACTTAGTTTAAGTGTATTTTAACCCCTACCTCTACTAAATTTATTTAATGTTACACACCTTTATTTCTTTCTAGTTCATATCCCTAATAATATTATGAGTGGTACCCCATTTCATAACTCTCTCAAACACCCTCTAAAATTTATTTTGTTGAGATCATGAAGACTTCCCCTCATCATTGCAATCACTTAATGTAACTTTTATTTGAAATGAATATCACTTGACCTGCATCTATTGGGAAAGAAGACACTTTGTTTGAGTATGAGGATATTAAATTGGTAAGGTTTCCATGAAGTAAATTATTTGAAAAAATTATTTATGGATTTATCATGTGAGATGAAACATTAACCGATGTTTTGAGTACCAAATGTTTACTCATCATTAGGTAAATGTAAAACCATAGTGATCTTTGATAAAATTGATTATGATGTAAAAATGCTTGATCAGTTAAACTCTAGCAAGAGCTATAATAAATTATCTAGGAATACTATAAATAAGGTCACTAACAATTTTTCCAAAGCTATTAAAATTTCTTCCTTAAATTATATTGATAAAATTAGAATCATTCCTAAATATCCCATCATCCCAAGAATTTATGGTACACTAAAAATTCAAAAGGATGGCATGCCCATTAGGCCAATTCTCACTAATAGAATCTCTCCCACTTATCCTATTATGAAATATTTAGCAAAGAAGCTAAAGAATCTTGTTGGTAACACTTCCTCCATAAATTTATTTTAACATTTTATTTTCAAAATAAAAAAAAATTATGATTCATGAAGAAGATATTTTGATATTTTTTAATGTTGTATCACTCGATACTAAGATTCATCTTGATGAAAGTATGAAGTTCATCTAGGAGGTCACTGACTCCCAAATTGCAAATCTTATGTAATTATGCTTACACTCTACACTTGTCACTTTCAAAGGTGAAATATCCTTTAAAAATAGGATGGTGGATAGATTCATTGATGACATTAATGCTAATTGGTCATGTGGAGAGGAAGATTTGGATAAGTTTCTAAAAATTTTAAATGACTATAATGTAGACATCCAATTCACCATGGAAAAAGAAGTCAATAGTAAACTTCCATTCCTAGATGTCATGATTGAAAAAAATTAAGATGGATCCCTATCCCATGGGGTTTATATAAAATTAACTCATACATATTTATATCTTCAAGAAGATTCTCATTATCATCCTCACCAAAATGCAGTGTTTCTTGACTCTTTAGCAATAAAGGCTATTAGAATTTTAGATCTAGAACACTTTAATAAAGAGAAATATCACCTAACTAAAGCCCTAAATACCAATGGTTATTACAAAGGTGAAATAGATAAGTATTTTTATATGGTTAAAAATAGAAGACAAAATCCCATTATTGATAACCAAAATACACAAAGAATTACTATTCCTTTTATTAAAGGGATCTCATAAAAAATTACAAGAATTGTAAAAAAGTCAGGATTCAAACCAATTTTAAACCACACGTTACTCTTCTCACCTCACTCCATTATGCCAAAGAACCCATTAATCCTATAAATCAAAATGGTGTATATGTGGTTCTATATTCATGTGTTAAACCCTATATTGGTGAAACTAGTGGTTCCCTAAAGACAAGGTTAAAAGATCATTCTAGTGACATCATCAAATCTCATATTGAATCAACTTTAGTTAAACATTCACTCAATAATAAACACCAAGTTAACATTAATGAAGTCAAATTGATTGGGAAAGAATATTTTTATTGTAGGTAGAAAATTAGAGAAACCATCAAAATTAAAAAAGACCTCGTAACCTCAAAAAAGACATCAGCCTTGGTATTAGAAACTCTTGGAAACCAATTATAAACCATATTAAAGAGAGTTGAATTTTATTTCTTCCTTATTTTGTCTTATCATTATTTAGAAGGATAACCCATCTCATTTTTTTTTTCAATTTTAAAACCATCATTTAGAAGAGGTATGGTGGGTTACTTTATCCATGTATGACCATTCATATCATTTTAGCCTTTCCTTGATGATGAGTACACATCTAGTACTTGAAATTTGGTTTAATGTCTCATCTCATATGATGAATCTATAAATCATTTTTTAAAATATGAGGATATTATTCTATAATAATTTAAAGAGATGTCCATCCACATAGAGGAAAATTTATATGCTTCTACTTCACTTAATTTTTTAATTATTTCTATGATTCTCAATGAAATATTACATCATACGGATGATCTTACTCTATTCATTAGTTTTAATGTGGGTGATATTTACTTTTAAGTATGCCTTGATTTATCAATGGGTAGACACTTGTGTTACCTCCATTTTCTTCATTAATACTCTTGGATACTTTGAATGTAACTTTAAATCTACCCAAATCATGTGTTAGGATTCATCATCTTAGTTTTGTTTAGGTCCCCATAATGGTTCAATTTAACTTTATGCATTTATATTTTATCTCTCCTATTATATTTTACTTGGACTACCCTAGACACATAGCATGAGATCCATTTCCTCTTTTACATATCAGTGTGTCATATTTCTTCATAATGATGTTATATAAAAGATTCAAAGAGATACAAACCTTATGAATTCTTGAAAATTAGAAGAATGTGGTGTCTTTAAAATAAATAACCTTGTGAATTTTCCTAACATTCCCTTATATGAATGTTAATAAATCAACTATCTCATCAATTCTAACTGAGGTACCATAGACACCCTAAACCTTTGGGCAGCATATATTATATCGTACTAGATTCTAGTGATGAAAGATTGGTGAGATTAAATATTAAGATAAAAAAACTCATATCTCCCTTATATCATTATATCTTATTTATATCCTCCTTTTTCACCTCATTCTTGCAAGAATTTAGCATATGAAATTTACACTTCATTAGTCATGCCTAAAAAAATCAACTCCTCATTATTCATTGATTACGAGAGTAATTTATTCTTTAAATATGAATATTCATACACATTATAATGATGATGTTTATTATCTATATGAACCATTATTTTATAGATATTCTCAATCCAAGGATGCATAAAGTATTCATTATTGATCTTCTTTACAACATTATTATGAGTCTACCTTACATTTACATAGTATTCATTTAGTAAATGCAGTTCCTTCTCCTATTATTGTATTTGAAATTTATTATTAATATATTTATGTTAATGTATCTGAGA
This sequence comes from Torreya grandis, assembly GCA_037957365.1. Taxonomy (NCBI): domain Eukaryota; kingdom Viridiplantae; phylum Streptophyta; class Pinopsida; order Cupressales; family Taxaceae; genus Torreya; species Torreya grandis. The sequence goes on from JARHVA010004201.1 coordinate 1,618,918, forward strand.
TGGAGTAGGTATAAACATCTTCCAATTATAATCTATTCACTTTTGATCCTTTTTAGAGTATGCTCCTTGAACATACCATGACAAGACCATATTAGTTCACTAGATTTTCTAATCCTTCGAAAAACCTTCCCACAAGACATTGGTCACACTAATACAACCCATATCAAGGAAATATAATATAGATACAAAGCCTACTTAGGAACCTAATCATTTATGCATGGATAATGATGATTTATTTTATGAAGTATTACCCATACCAAAGCTTGAATATCCACCTAGACAATGGGCATATGAGCCATATTGTGAGTTTCAAAATATAGTTGGTAATCATCCCAAATATTATCAATCATACCAAATATTATTATCACAAAAAAAAGGATACAAATCTATTTTTGTTCCATATATAGCATACCTCCCCAATCAACTCTTCATAAGGGAACTTGTTATTTTCATGTCACCATTATGTATACATCCACACATTATTGAAAACTTTGAAATTAAATTAATGTGATTTATCTTTAAGAAACACAACCTTATATTTTTAATATCCTAACATATCCTAAGATATATCTACAATATATAACCACACACTAAAAAGTCTATTTACTTTGGCATCAGTGTGCTAGACATCATAAATATAAATGTATAATAATCTAATGACATTTTCATATTTTTCATGGCCTACACCTTCGGCTTCATAGTAGTGTTATTAAGAGAATTATTGGAAAAAACTCACCTTTATTCTCAACCTATTCCTCCTCATAAATCATAGGATATCAACCACACAATAGTTTAGGTTCATCACATTTATTATCCCTTGTATGAGGATTGACACCCTCCTCCTTATTCTTATTATTCTTCTAATTTATACATAGATATAATGCATCAAGAAGTCCTTGTATGAATCTCTAAAAAAATATATGAGACTATGATCAGAGCTAGATTCCATTTATATTAGGACCTACCTAATGTTATTGATGATGTATGTTAAGATATATATCAACACTTGTGAGCACATATTTGTGTCATATCATATTATTCGTCACAATATAATTTGATTGGAGTTGATATTTACATTTAATTATAATAATTTGTGATATGTTGTTATTTATATATTTATTTTATTAAGGTTTCCTTTCCTTTCATCACTTTACATTTTTGAATTTACTTTACATTTTGGACATCTTGTTTACAACATTGTTTCCTTGACTTGATAATTATTGTTTGCCTTTGTTTTTACATTAGAAATTGGGTACTATTTTTTTTTAAAATTTTGTTGATACTTTAAATAATCATTTATATCCCCCTCCCTTGGGATGATTACTAATTTAATTATTACTTATGCTATATATTTTGTATATTAGTATAGCTTGTTAGTGACTTGGATATCATAACATAGTCCATCTTGATTTCATGAGACTACTTTACGCATTTGTGATTAGATAAAAAGTATACACATCATTTTCCTAATTATTACATGGAAGGATATTTTATCCCAATATTCCTTTTATTTTACTTCATTTTAGACACACATAGGTCAATTATGAGACCACACACTTGTAGGCAAATCTAGGAATGTTTAGATAACTTGGAAATTTAATTATCTCCTCTAGCCATCAAGAGTAATCTCTTTTGTGTTATTCACTTATTTCACTCATGAGTTATTTTACTAATCTATGTGGAGGAGGAATAGACATTTTTTAAAAATTTAAAAATACATATCATAAAAAAATATAAGGCAATGATCAAAAGACAAATACAATCTTAAAATTTAGACCACATCAAAAGAGATGATATTTATTTGATTCATATCCTATCCTAGTTGAATATCAAACTCTACTACTGCCCTCATGATATAGTTAAGGTATATTGGGGTGTGGTAGGCTAGTAGACTAGGATAGGAGGTATCGTTATATCATATACTATTTAGTGCTACCTTCTTTCTCATATAAGTACCAAATATTTATAGTAAATTGATAACTCTATAAGGGGTCCTAAATAATGGGGAACATGTTGTGGGAAGATAGGAAAATTTTGATTTTCATGCATATAGCCTTCATGGACTAATTTATGTACTTCACTTGTTAACCTAACTTTGTGTAATAGTGTCTTATGTCCTTGATGTCAACAATTTTTATAACTTGCATACTTTTTTAGTGTCTCTCATTCTTGTTAAGGATATATGTATCACCCATGTGAAACCTCACACTTTACATCATATTATCCTTGATATTCCACTTGATGGATATAAATTTTAGTTGATCACATTTCCTATGTATACCTTTTGGTTTTAATTTTTTGAGTTATAGTGTAAGACTTTAGATTAGACCAAATTTTCCTCATAAAATACCCTTGTTCCCATTACATCCCCCTATTTTCCATCCTTACTAGGTTATTAGGTGGTCATATTTTCTTACATTACAAGATAGCACAAGTATTAAGTTTGATTTATCACTCTTTTAGAGCTTCTACCTATTTTCATTTATCCATATTTTTTATATTTCTTATCTATGATTGTGTCTTTGGCATTAATTGATATTTCATTTACTTAGATATTTTTTTGAAATTTTTAATTCATTAATTTTATTTAATTACATTTTTTAACATATCTCACATTTGGTTGTGTGTTTTACATTAGTTTTGTCATTTAAATTATCTTTTGTATTTCATAATTGATATCTACTTACAAATTTTCATTTTACATTATTGTTATCATTTTTTTACCATGCATTTGCTCAAAAGTTTAAATAAAAGAATAAAACATATATCATAGTTTTTTCCATAATATAATGAATCATAAATAGATGTGTTAAAAATAAAATAAATCCATAGATTAAACATCCACAAGTCATATTTAAATACACATGTGTGTGCATGCACATACTCATAGCTTAAAATTTTATAAATTATGGTATAAAAGTAATATAGTAAAAAATTAGCTCTATAGTTAAGGTCCACCCTATCCATATAATGGAGGGTGTGATACATTAACCATATAATCATGCCCATACTTTCCTCTCTAGTGGTTCTATTTTAGATATTGTGCCTACAAATGTAGCCACTAGACTTGCTCCTATAAATTAGCCACCTTGGTCTATAATATTGACACCATACCAACTATAGATAGATGAGTGGGTGTATTTTAAGCAAACAACTACCAAGTTTGTATCCCTCCTTAGACAAAACTTGTCATTGATACATCTTGAGCTGCATTTAATAATCATTGTATCTCTTGGGAAGTTCCCTTGACTAGTCTAAACCAATTGGCTTATCCCTAGTTTGAAGATAGTAACATATCTCCTAATTAAGTAGTATCATATTATAGTATTAGGTTGTCTAAAATATCATGGTTGGTAGTCTCTGTTTATACACAATATTTTTAAACTTTATTAGTTTATGATTATTTATCTTTTGTAGGAACCCATTGAATTTAAATCTCTCTAAGTGCACACCTTAAAGGGTGTACTAGGATAGGGATGGGTAGAACTTTGGTGCTTCATGATATTGTTTCTCCCTATATCATCACCTAAAAAAATATAAGTACCTCTTATAAATTTCATTAAGTTTTGACACATCACTCACACACTTCTCTATGAAATTCAACACCTCACACAACCCCTAACTAAGCAAAACCCCTTTTAACAAGTTTTTAAATGTAGTAGAATAGGTTGTCCTAGTTTTCAGAATAACACATGTTATAAGATTGAGTCAGCCTAGATTGACTTAATTTAGGACATAAAAACTTTGTTTCCCACCTAACAAGATCAATTGGAATGAATGTATTGATTAAATTTTATGAAGGCCTTAGGGTAAAATAAAGTTATGTATACCCCTCTTTCACCTCATTTCCAATCAAGAAAATTATTCATTTACACTTTTTTATTTACATTTATGACATTTTGCTTAAGGATTCATTGCTTAGGGTTTCATGTTATTTGGAGGATAACCTCTATCTTTTGAAGGATTGAGATTCACTAGGAGGTCCTTAGATATACTATATTAAATTGTCTATCCTTAGCTTTTTCAAAAATACAAAAAACCTCTTGAAAAGCATTATTTTCCAAGGGAGAGATTAAGGCTTGATGGGCTCATCTTCAAGGTGAATATTCCATACTCTTACTCTTCTATTTTAGTAGATAAATTTTCATGAATAATGGCTAATATGTTGTCTCTCCTTTCTTTAGATTACCTCTACATTTACTTGACTAGAGTTTTACTTTGCATGTTTATTATTTATGTTTATCCCCCAATTTTTGTCATAGGTTTTATTGAGCACTAGATTAGATTGATTTTATTATTGCATTAATATTAGACCTAGTTAGGGTTATTGTGTGGTGTTACTTGAATATAGACTTTGGAACCCTCTCTAGCCATATTATATGATAATATATCCCTTAGGTATGTTTAACAGATCCATATTGGTCATGACCATGATTATCTAAGTATTGTTAGTAGTAGAATTAGAAGATTTATATTCTTAAAATTTAGATTGATTTATAGATCAGATTCACTTTCACTTGTATACATTCTAGTGAACCTGATTTGAACTAACCCTTGCATATTTTTAATTTTAATTTTCAGACTACTAGATAATTTTTGTCGACTCAGTGTAATAGTTTGTGTGCAAGTCTTAATACCTAGTCAATCCAATAAACTTATTTTATTTATATGTATAGTTCATTTAATTCTATAGATAATTAGATCAATCTAATCAATCAAGTTCAATACTCTTTGTAGGTCATATTCTATTTCATTGATTTGATTAACATAGTTAAGTCATCATCTTATAAGTTCTCCAACTAATGTTAGTGTATAAATATTGTTCATCTCTCTATGACCATAATTTGGATATTATCACACTAGATTAATCCTATAAATATACTTGTTCATCATGCTTCTTAAATTTTCTAACAAGTTTTGTTTATACTAATAGATCAATTTAGTCAACACAATTTCTTTTCATTATTTTAATTATATAGTTTTATGTAATCTTAGTTAACTAGTTTGACTCTATTTTAACATTTTATCTCGTAGGTTCAAACCCTCATCTAGATAATATAGATTAAAAATAGTAATTCAACATCTTCAGTACATTACTAAATTGATCCAATTGACTTTGTCTTAATTATCAAGTTTGTTCTAACCAACCTAGTTATTTCATGTTCTAAAATTTGTTTTTCCACTATTTTTTAAAATTTAAAATTTTGGCCCATTTTCCCCAAATTTTTAGTTCTATAGAACTATAACCTTGTAGTAAACTAAGTTGATTGGATCGACTTAGTTCTATAAACTATTTTTTTCTAGGAAACTTAGTCAACTTGCTTGAATACATATATTTATACTATTTTTCAATAAATAAAGTTAACCAAATTGACTCTGTTTTATACTATTTACATATTAGATCGACCCAATTGACCTAGTACTATGTATTTTTCAAAGTAAAGAAAAATAAATTGCATTGGTAGTAATACATTTATTTTTCATTTATCTACTTTTTTGCTTAGAGTAGTGAAAATAGTATAACTAGGAAGGTTAATTTAATGGATTAGTCACATTCTTTCCTCACACACTAACAAATCAAAAAGGTATCAAATAAGCATTTAAATTTTTTTACCCACATCTACCTATTTGGATTTCATCACCAAAGAGGAAGTTGAATCAATTTTAGAGCCAAGTATGATATGTGGTTGATGGTATATTATCAAATCACCTAACACCCTTATCACTATGGGATTATGAATTGAATGGGGAGGCCCCAATACCAAGCCAATACCATCACCAATACAGATCCCTTTCATCCTTAACAAACCTAAAACCATATTAAACTTTTCTCTTCTTAGTTCTATTACAAATTTAAACTCCCTATCAAATTTCAAGTCATAATTTAAAATAAATCACGAATGCTTGCTTATTAGGTTAACATTTACATTTTATTATTTTTGATTTTTTTAAAAATATATTTTGTATTACAAAATTTGTATTAGGCAATGTTGGTATAAGGTTTGTGATGTGTGTTGTAACTAGATCAATCTAATAAACCTATTTTCATGTATGTTTAACTTACTTATCTATAAATTACCACTCATTCATCCAAATTTATAACATTTAAAATTTTCCAACCTATATAATAAATTTGACTCACATGATTCATTCTCTTATAGGCTATTCTGTTTATTTTTCCACAAACATAGTTGACCTATTTGACTCAATTTATAATAGATATTTTATATTCATCCTCCCACACAACATAGTAGATCCATTTGAATCTATTTCTTACCATATGTTATTTTTATCTTCTTATAGAACATAATCAACCCATTTGGCCTATTATAATAAGAGTTTATCCTCATTTTCAATAAGTGTTTAATTTACCATTTCATAATGGAAAATTTTTATGAAAATTCCATAGAGAAAAATCAAACCTACATGATGAACTTCACCAATCCAAATAAACATACTAAAAAACATTTTATGGTAACTAATTGGATCAAATTAACATCCTTATTACCACTAGAACTACCAACTATGGATTTTTTTCCTTATTTTACATCACTTAATCCCTTGTTTGTGTAAATAGTAGAAGATGAAAATGATCACATAGCTGAAATTTTTTTTTTCATCAATGAAAATACTCAACATAGTCATTTATAACATCATGATGGAACCTCATTTTGGAGAACCCTATTCACCTTCACCTATGTTTTCCATAGGATTTGGCGCAATTCAATTAACAATTTCCTCCACACCTTTAGCCTCCATAATATATCCCTATAATACTAGGAGGTCATCTTCCATGTCTTATTTCACTTTGATGACAATTATTTCTACTATATAGATGGTGTATATTTTAGTGGGCCTACCCAAAACACCCACACTAATACTTCATTTCATTCAGTAAATAATGTATTTACTAAAATTAGTACTTCTCATGCTACTACCACTTCTCATGCCACTACTTCATCTCATGATACTATTGATTCCCAACTTATTAACACCTCAAAACATAATAATGCATCTAAAGCTACTTATACTAGTCAAAATACTTCTCAAACTAATCAAATACTATTGCAAACTCTCAATGAAATGGATAATTTTTAAACTAATAATGAAAACTAAATAATACAGATGCAAAACCACTTATTGAATCTCAAAAATCAACATTAACATATTCAATGGGGAATCCTCCTATTAGGGATGCACATGATAACCTTATATCTCAACCCCCAATTGTTAATAAAACTTTTAAACACTTACAAAATGAACCTCTTATACCTCAAATTATAAAGATTGATATAGGAGATATAATTCCAACTATAAATTATAATGGATCTAAAAATAATAGCTTACACTTAAAAACATTTTAAAACTTATAAAAATATTTGGGTTACACTTAGTACATTCACTCCCACCAAACTATTAGTTAAAACTCTCTCTGAAGGTGTTCTAGATTTGTATAATCAACATAATGCCCACTTCGTCACTATTTTAGAGGATTTGGTTAATGTATTGGTTCAATAATTCTAAACAAATAACCTTCCTAAAAATAATTATCCCTTTTTATCAACTATAAACAATCAAAATACAAAATGACACAAGTTTTCATTAAATGATGGAAAGCTTTGTTTAATAAAGCTGAGCATAATATGGTGGATGATAATCTATTCCACTTATTCACTAATGATCTTCAACATAAATTATAGTACCACATTAGAACACTATCCCCAAAATCTTTGGAAGTGTCCCTTAACCAAGATAAATGTCAATATTTCCTTATACATCAATTTAAACTTTCCCACCATCCAACGAGAACTCACATGCTTGGAGAAGTTAAAAATTGACATGAAATAAATGATGGTGTTATAAATACTTATGATTACACACACACCATCTAATCCATTGCTCAAAACACTAAAATTGAGCATGCTCCTCCACTTCCACCTAATAAAATTCTCATCCTAGTTCCTCATTGACTCAAAAACATAATATAGATACACACAAACCTATTTCCTATAGTAAAAATTCAAATATGTCTTCCATGAACTTCACCATGAGAACTTTAACCTACAAATCCTATGACACGCTAGTATGATCCTAAATTTTTTTGTTGGTTTCATGTGAGTTGGGGTCATATTCATGAAACTTATCACCAAATAAGAAATATTTCTATGGACTATCTCCTTAGACCCAATTATGAGCATGTATATACATAAAATGTTAACAAGATTATGAAATAACACTTAAATCTCATTAAAAATAAAATAAAAGAAAAGCTTTAAATCAATCCAATGCTCATTTATCTATACACAAATATCATCTTCCCAACCATCAAGGTAACACTAATTAACCTACCCCTACCACCAATAACATCAAAAGTACAATATATCCTAACACCAAAGATAAAAATGTGGTCAACGTGAATAATATGAGAAAAGTAGTTTCTTGTATCGAACAATACCTAGTATATATCCTATTGAGGTTAACATACCCCCTTTTTGAAAAAATGGGGACCCATGTGTCAAATTGTGCAAATTATTTCCTTAAAATTGAAAATCCACTTGACCAAAGTGTTACTAGCATGTTTACACATTATTTGTATTTGAAAATCATCCACACCATGGTCTAACTAACTTATTTTTTCATGGTTCAACTTTAATCTTATCCAAGGTGCTAACATTGAATATCTATGTTTTAGGTTGTAGGTTTAATGGATCCAATTTGGGAATGAACATGCTTAGGGTTTTGTGATTCAATGTTAGATTGATATTTTACTAACCTTGGTTTATAATTGATTAATTAAATTCATATTCAAATTAATGAAACCATAGACTAATGTTTTAACTAGACCTTTTAATTCAAATTTAAATTTGGTAGGATTTTTTATTTAAAATTTGAGTGAGAACAAATTAAATGCCATGGACTTAATTTAATTTTTATCCTAAGGCTTGGTCATGTTTTTAAACACAACCAAACCTTAGTCTAAAAATCCTATGTTTGGTCTATTTTATGCCTTGTGGTCCCTTTGTTATAAGGTTTAGCCTAAATTCTTATCCTAAGGTTTATCATATTTATTAATATGATAAAAACCTTAGCCTAAGACTTTACACTATGTCTATGTTATTCACGAGGTCCCTTTTTTATATGTTTATAACCTTGGTCCAAAATATTTGTGCCTAGGTCCTTTTAAATTCATGAGGTCCTTTTTATATGTGCATACATAGCTTAAAGACCTTAGACAAAAATATTCATATTTGTTAAAATGAATAAAACCATGGTCTAAAGTCTTTATGTTGAAACCTTTTAAATTCATGGGGTCTCATATAATATGTTTAGAACTTAGCTTAATCTTTTTATCCTAAATTCTTGATCTTAAATTTTTTTCTTCTTTGCAGGATCAACAACCCACATCTAAATAGATGACCAATATCAAATGGAGTGAGATCAATGATGAAAAGTCATGGTCCCAGTTTAAACATCAAGCACCTTTTATAGATAAATGATACACATTCTAGTGTATAGATCCTGATTGAAAGGAGTGAGATCAATGCATAATTTTCAATAAAGCTTCAATATTCTATAGGAATATTAAGTGGCATAACCTTGGACCCCCATTTTAAAGAGTAGAAACATCAAACAGTTGATGTGTGGCACATGTAGAGTGCAAAATAAACCATAAAATTATAAGTGGTAAGCTTGATAGACAGTCCCCATAACATGTTTAAAATTTATGGTCATGTAACCATCAAAGATCTTCCTATGGAAATACAACAACAGTCATGTAGACATTAATTTTAACATGGTAAATGGTCCCCTAGACATGTTTAAAATTGATGATCATGCGACCATTAAATACATTCTCATGAACATCAAATGATGATCGTGTGGACATCAATTTTAACATAGCTACTTGGATCCAAATATTAAAAAGCAATGATCATATTTTTTAAGTGATGAATAGAATGATATAGGGATGCAATGGAAATGCCACATTAAATCCATGTGAGTGCAATAGGCCTAATTAGATACCCTACAAATATGGTAATGCAAAAGATAGCTTGAATTGCCATCTATGTAAATAAGTTGAGCTATTGTCCATTGGTGAGTAGTTTAAAAAAGATATACAACATGAAAATTGGACCATGCATGCATTAAACAACATCATGAACAACAAGGACCCTAAAGTAGTGAATCATAACTTTAGCAACATAAGGGTCCTAAAGTCAAGTGAAATAGGAATATTCCTTTTGTAACTAACATTGTATAATATTTTGAATTAGAATATTCTTTTTTATAAACATGTGTAATTTATAAGATCACATTATCTATAGGTCAATTCATTATAGAATACAAAAGAAAGGGTACCTATCCTATACACTTCTACAAATGTAATTGGATGAGACTAACCGACATGATACCTTGCATATTATAAAAGGAGAATTCTCAATTGTAAAAGGGGGAGTTAGAGCCAAATTGCTTTGTAAATTAGGAGAAATTAATATAAACAAGGAATTATACAAATATTGTCTAGTATTTGCTTGTGTTTATTGTAACATGGCTTCTATCTCACTTATTTATTATAATTTCTATATTTGAATGGTTCTTATGCATTCTTGGTGTGTACATTTGATTACAAAGTTGTTAACTTATGCCAATGCTAGGTTAACTACAATTACTTAGGTTCATTTCATTTTCTTAATCTTATTGCATTTGGGCTAATGTTGTTTGCTTGCAGTAATAAATCTTTAAAGTGAACCTGGTTCTTATTTTAATTATTTATACCTTAAATGTTTGCTTGATATGTGATTGGATTTGGGATGAAGTTGTTTCATGTTGTACATTGGTTAAGTGCATGCCTAGATGAAATCTGAACTTTGTCATGATGTTTGAAATGAAGATCAACAACATTTATTTCTACCCTACCCTTCCTTTTGCTCCTTTTTTTAACCTGATCACTTTAGTTTAGCTTTTCATTGTAAATATACATCTTATATTAGTTTTTTATCATAATCACCATCTTTAGCATAGTACTGCATATTTTTCATAGATCTACTATTTGTCCATGGTGGCTCCCAACCACCAACTAATATAAATATTATGAAATAGTCATGTGTTATACCTCTATTCCTTTAATCAATAATAGGATTATTGTAACCTACAACTCATGCATTAAATTCTTAAGAATCTAAAAAAGAGAAGTGTTTCCTAAACACTCTAGCTAGTTGTGGTACACATTTAAGCATCAACATGAGGAGCTTTGATGGTGATAGAAGGAGGGCCACTCAATAAATATTTGTGAATTTTTAGGACATTTTTTGGTTTTGGTGTATTTTGATCAAATCATTCCATTATTTGCATAACTATGCTTTTTTTGGAATAATTGTGTAAAGGTTAGTGATCTTCATAGTTTCAAAATGGTCTTTATGCTTATTCAGACAAAGATTGACATTATTTTAGGACATATGTTAAGTTATATTAAAGTTAGATTTATATCTATGAATCCAACCAATTTGAGGTTAGTGATGATAATTTTGTTCAAATATTGATAGATACTTTGCACATTTGATTACATTTGAATTTAAACGTGTAAAGATCAATCATAGTTACATACCTAGATACATCTTTGAGATAATTTAGTTAAAGATGGCTATTCTTTGTTATTATTTATATTAATATTTGAAAAATTTGCTTAATGTGCAATTCTATTAATTTTTCTTTGTAAATATTGGTTTGACATATCATATTTAAGACAAGATTAAAATCTCTTAAGCTAGAATTGCCAAAAACAAGACTGAGGTGAGTAAAAATCCTCAGGTTCCTAATCTTCTTAATTAATTCAGGATACTCATGTGTTCAAGGTATGGCTTGGCTAGGTGGTTTTTCAATCAATGTGATAGGTATAGTACATGTTCTTCCTTAAAATCTTGAAAGGTAGTTTATTTCTTTTAGTCCTACAAGTGTTGTTACTACCGAGGAATACATCAGGTTCTTTAAGGATGCTTTAAGATTGTTAAATGTTGTCCATGAAGATGTTGCCTATAGATTGTTTACTTTTACTCTTAGAGATGATGCATATGATTGGATTCTAAACCTTCATAAGGATTTAATTATCAGTTGGAATGATTTTGATAATTATTTCATTGATCAATTTGGAGAGACCATCAGTTCATATGTCCTTTATTGATAATTACTTACTATGAAGAAGGATTCAAATGAAACCATTAGAAATTTTAATGCTAGATTTTAAAAGATTCTTAATATAACTATAACTCCTTATAGACCTATTGAGGCTTTAACTTTAGAGATTTATAAGGATGTTTTAGATCCATTGAATTCTATGTTTTTGAAAACTTCTATTAGAGTCATTGATACATTATCTTTATCAGAGGATTTGCCAAGGTCTAAATAACGAGGATGTATGAGTCGTGGTTGCACGGAATGAAGCAAGTGAATACCAAAAAATGCTCAAGTAAATGAAATCAAACAAGAGACAATTGCATAGACAATTTGGAGAAAAGCCAATATTCCATTAACGTAAGATGGCCAAAGTGAAGAATACATATAGGAGAGCACGTAAGTAACTCTTCCACAAAAGGTGGTCAAAACACCCCAATAATAGACTGTAATTCCTCCATGAAAGGTGGTGATAGGGTGCTAAGAATAAATAACTCCCATACCTAGAATAACCAGTCAAAAGAGTTACTTATGACATTCTTATGACACCTATGACACATCTATGACACACATCTCCACATAAGCTAGCCTATCCCACTAATGTAGGAAAACTCCATGTATGCACAAATATATAATTTCTCTTGATTTATTCCATGCAGCCATGACTCGTGCATCCTCATTATTCAGACCTTGGTGAATCCTCTGATATGGTATCAGAGCCACCCTAGTAATTGGTTGTCTATTTTGCTATTGCTTTCATTGAAATCTAGAGCTTTGTTAAGGCATTTTTTTGTGAAATTTGAAAATTTATAGGAGATATTGCTAGTTCTCTGTGCTATTGTTCCTTCCATGGCTTGTTTAGTCTCTCCATATACATGCAGGCTTGTGATCATGATCCTCTCAGCATGGTGTTGAAAGTCTCATGGTGTTTAAGATCTGCATAAGAGTTTGTTTCAGACCCGAGTGTAGAAGTGTGGAGTTATAGCCATGGCGTTCCAAAACAAGTGAGAAATCTGAGCACATAAAGGTTGAGTTTATGCAGGAAGAAGGAAAGAACATGGTTGGTTTCATAGCTAAGTCACTTGCTGGTGATAAAATGCCAAACTTGGAGCTTTCAAAAAAAGCGTGATGGTAAAACACAGTCCTACGTCCACCTTGGTGCACTTTTCTTGGAACTTTTCAATCCAGCTATGTGCCCTTTTCTCCTTCTCCATGTAAGTCATTTGTTGTGGTATGATTTCAAGACAAAGTCATTAAATTCAAGCCTTCCTTGGACCTGTAATCTGCTTCGAATTCAGTGTCTCTACTATCTTTTTTGCCCATCAAATTTAAATTTGCTCTTTCCTCAAACTTTGGCGCCCCTCTCCTTGTTTGGTGTCCCATGTGGGCCCTTAAATACTTGGCAATCCATTCAATTCTGTCTTTTAATTTAATTTTTTAGTTAAAATTGACTTGTCCAAAAAAAATCAGTCAATTTGACTGAGTATTGAGTATTTTAGACAATTTTTAAGTTTTGATAATTTGGGGGTTTAAATTTATACTTGAATCTTTGCCTGTTGAAGACGAAGGGTGAGGCTCGGGTTGGCAAGAGGCCAATTCCCCCTCAAAAAGACCTCCTTTGGATTACTCACTCCATTTTGAGTCCAATGAGTGGTTGGAAGGCCACTTTCTCTCTCAAAATAGATTTTTTTTTAATGTTTTAGTGCTATTTTTTTGCAAAAACACTAGTTTACGAGAAATTGAATCTTTAAAATATTGCAAACGGTAGCTCAGATTTGGGTACCATTTTTTGCAAAAGTATTTGTATTTCAATTATCCATAGCATAGGCTTGTTATTTGTTAGAAATGCACTAGTTTATAAAGTGTCTAAAATTTGGGTCTCTCGAGACGCATTTCGGCTGAGTCCGACGTCTTGTTTGCTTAAAGTCTTGCACTGATTGCTCTAAGACACATTATTGGCTGAGCTTGATGTCTTTTGAGTGTGCAATTTCATATTTGGTGGGGGGGATCAACATTTTAGGGGGTTGTGATTGCTTTTTAGCACTTGCAATCTTTGCTTTCATTCTCCTTTCTGCATAATTTCACAACTTGCAATCAACACAACTTCACCTAAATTTAGCTTAAAATAGATTTTTTTCAACTTAAACTCCTAAAACCCTTCAAATATCATGAATGGAAGGTTAAAATGTCAATCATTCTTAGAAGTAAATAGTTGTATAGGATCACCATGGGTATTGATGTAAAACCCAGCATTGATGCTAAAAAGGTCAAGTGGTACAATCATAGTGATGAAGCCTATGGAATACTGAGCTTGTCCACGTCTCCAAAAATTCTCTTCCATTTAAAAACCTCCAAGACTCCCAAAGACATATGGGACACCCTAGAAACCTTATTTGGGAAGCTTGATGAGATGAGAGGTCATGAGCTCGAAAATGAACTCATAAGTCTAAGTCCTTGAAAATTTGACACCCTACAGGACTTCTTCACTAAGTTTAAGGCCCTTAAATTATAATTGAAATAATGTGGGATAGAGAAGAAAGATGACCAACTCATCCTTTCTATTCTCACAAAGTTAGGTCCAAGTTATTCAGTCTTTGTCTCCACTTTCCATGCCACAAAAAGTGCCCTTGGTGCTACATGGAAAATGCCTTCTTTGGGTTCATTCATTGCCAACTTGACTAGGGATCAAGATAAACTAATCCAAATGGGCACAATGAAGTCTACTCAACCCCAAGCTTTGATAGCTAGAAATGGTAAGGATAAGACTTCAACAAAGGAGGAGAAGAAAAAGAACAAAGACCAGGAGAAGAAGAAAGAAAACAACAATCCTACCAAAAACAACATTGAGTCTTCCTCATCGAATGCTAAACCTAAGAAGGAGAAGGTTAAGTTGTGCCTATTATAAGAAGATAGGGCATGATAAACATAAATGCATGAAGAAACAAATAGATCACCTAACTCATCTTCTAGAGAACCACAACATAGGTGTTCCTGAGTCCATCAAGCAGAATTCATCTATCCAAGATTATACCAAGGCAAAAGGCAAGGGTAAGGAGAAAGAAAAGGGTAAGGCCCTTGTAGAAACTGTAGCTTCTACAACATCATGGGTCATTGATTCAAGTGCTTCTCACCACATGGGCTCTTCACTAGTTGAGTTTTCATCTTTAGAGCCTTATAACATGACTTCAATTAGTTTGGGTGATGACACATCAGTATTTGTTTCAAGGAGAGGGTCAGTTGAAATGGAAGGAGGAACATTCAATAATGTTTTAAGTGTTCCTTCTCTTTCAACCAATCTCCTATCAATGTACCAAATCACTCACATTGGTCAGGGCATGAAAGTTGAGTTTTTTTCCAGATTTAGTGGCTATTAAGGAGTTGCATAGTGATACTACAGTGGCAGTGGGTAGATCACCAAGCAAGGTTATACACCTTCTCACATTTTGCACCTGATTCTTCTCCAACAATATTGTCTACTCATTTAGATGGATTTAGCAAATTATGGCATGAGCAGTTTGGCCACCTTAACTACTACTACCTTGAGCAACTTTGCAAACATGACATGGACATTGGCTTGCCTCGTGTCTAATTCTCAAAAGGACTTTGCGAGGGGTGCTCCCTTGGGAAGCATCCTAAAGCAAAATTTGACAAAGGCAAAGCTTGGAGGGCTTCACAACCTTTGGAGTTAGTCCACAGTTGTATATCAGGACCCTTTCCCAAACCATCTTTCACAAGGGCCAAGTACATCCTCACTTTCATTGATGATTTCTCTAGGTAAACTTGGATATATTTTCTCAAACAAAAGTTTGAAGTGTTTAAAAATTTTCTAGACTTTAAGGTTCTTGTTGAGAAATAGAGTGAGAAATCCATCAAGGTTCTTCGAACTGATAATGGAGGGTAGTATGTCAGTAACAGGTTTGAGTAGTTTTGCACCATACAGGGGATTGATTTGTAGCACACAGTCACTTATTGTCCTTCATAGAATGAGGTTTTAGAATGCAAAAATAGGTTCTTAAAAGATATGGGTAGCTGTATGATTCACTCCAATCCTTAGCACCACAGTACTGGGTTAAAGCCATCAATTGTGCTTGCTATATTCAAAATAGGGTTCCTCACAAAGCTTTAAAAGGGATAACACCCTTTGAAGCTTGGCATAAAAGAAAACTTGATGTTGAGCACCTTAGGGTTTTTGGATCCCTAGCCATGGCCCGCATATCGAAGAAGAAACACAAAGCTATGGAATGTCAGTCCAAGCCTTACATCTTTGTAGGATATCTAGATGGTGTTAAGGGGTATCACCTTCTAGATCTGACCACTCATGAGTTATTCATTGAGAGAAGTGTCCACTTTTAGGAGAGTCCTAGAGACTCAACACTTGGCACTTTTTCTCTCATCAGATCTACTTCTTCATGATGATTCCTTATATTCAGATCAGCCACAACAGGTTCTTGAGCTAGAGACATCTTCTTCTTCTTTGAGTTTAGATAGTGAGGATAGTGATGTAGAGTCATCCACCTCTATTAAGTTAGAGGATGAGGAATTAGCACATGACTTGCCCACTTTTGGGCCACTTGTGGCCAGATAGACAATTGAGAGTGCTAGCACTTGGGCAGGATATCTCGTAGATGGCAGATGTACTAGGGGGATTTTTAGAGAGATCCACATGCCTTCTTTGCCTTAGTTTCAGATCCACTAACTTTTCGACAGGCATTGGGAGTACCTGAGTGGTATAGTGTCATGGAGGAAGAATATTCTTCCTTAATCAAAAATCACACTTGGGACTTGACTTCACTTCCTAAGGGAAGGAAGATGGTTCAATGTAGGTGGATATATCAGACCAAGTTTGTAGCAGATGGGTCAATTGATAAGTACAAGGTGTGATTAGTTGCCAAGGGTTTCTCATAGGTGGCAGGCATTGACTACTCAGAGACCTTTGCACCCATTGCAAAGATGACCTCTATCTGAATCACCTTAGCTATTTCTGCAACACATGGTTTGGATGTGCACCAGATGGATGTGAAGATTGACTTTATTCATGGAGACCTAGAGGAGGAGAACTACATGGAGCAGCTACCAAGATTTGTTCAAGATTCTTCCTTAGTATGCAGATCGAGGAAATCTATCTATGGCCTCAAACAGGCCCCTCAGGAATGGTACGCCAAGATAGATTCCTTCCTTCTCATAGCAGGTTTCACTAGGTGCCATTCTGATCCTACATGGGTACCTCATCAGGCCTAATTGTCGTACCTTATCAGGCCTAGTTATCGGGACCCATTTTATATTTCCACACTGCCCACCTAAGCTGCACTTATGGGGGGTGTTAGTGTAGGTTTTTATTTTTCCCTATTATTTAATTCGGGATATTATATATTTGTGCATACATGGAGTTTTCCTACATTTGTGGGATAAGCTAGCTTATCCCACAAATGTAGGAAAACTCCATGTATGCACAAATATATAATTTCCCTAATTAAATAATAGGGAAAAATGAAAACCTACACTAACAATCTTTAGGCTATGTTGAATCCATGGCAATCAATGACCAAATGCAACCATAGGGTCAAATGGCATATACCATTCCAAATTTCAATCTTAATTTTCCCATGATGAATGTCATTTCTAATGCAAATCAAAATAGACATTCACCTAAGTTTCAAAATATAAATAATGAGTCATCTAAGAACATGCATGAAATGAATATTTTTGATATATATTTGGCTAATCAATGCTATGTTTTTGAAGCATATAGATATGGAAGATAAATTTTGAAATTACACCTAATCAAGACAATTTTTTGGGAACATTTAGATTTGTATAATCTTTTGATTTTCCATTTGAAGAGGAAAGTGAACTTGAAGATTTGTCTAGAAGAAGGAACAACTCCTTAGGATGAGCAACCCTAAGAACAAGATTAGATACAAGTGGACTTCTCTTCAGAAGATAACTATGAGGACACTTCATATGAAAACATTGATGAAATTGAACACTTTACTAAAGAAGATGACCATGAGTAATAATTATACCAAGATTTTTTGAAAGAATTTGTAGCTAAGATGAATGAAGTTCTCGATGATGCCATTGAAATAATTATGGATGAAGAACCTTTATATGACTCCATCAAAAGGTTAAAAATATATGATCAATATTTTTATGATGATGATATTCCTGATGAACTCCATTTAGTTGATCAAGATGAAAAAGCCTTTTGGGATGACTTGGAAAATATTTGCACAAATATTGGTAGTTCATTTTCACCCCAAAAAGAACCCAATGAAGACATCAACCTAAGGATGCTAGCTAGACTACCATTATTGGTTGAAGATGATATAAGGCACTATCTATCTATGGATGAAGTAGAACTAGCACTCCTACTACAAATTAAAATATTTTTGAAGGAAGATGATAAGGTTTTAGACCTATATCTTCAATCCATGTACCAAAGAATGATGATAGGAGGTCAAAATATATCACCTAGAAGACATAAGCATATGAGTGCTCCTATCCACAAAAAGAGGACATTGAATGGAATAAATCATGTTTCAAGATTCTGTATCAGATTAAATAACTTTCCATTTGATCCTAGAGGTAAGTATTTTATTAAGTTAGTGTAGGTCTTTATATTAGTTTCTTTCCTATTTCTTTCCTTCCTATCCCTTATTTGTAAATAATGTTTGTATATATTTGTTTGCTTTTGTGATTTGTTCCTTGATTATAATAAGTCATTTTGGATATATTTCAACTCAAAGATCACCTAAATACTCAATCTATTCATAGTTAAAAAATGCTGGTATGACTTCTCAACATTGGTTGATCATACATTATTGAAATATGAGCTTGATGTTATAGTTTAGAGAAACTAGTATGGACTAATGATTAAGTTAATTATTCCTCAAGATTTTAAACCTTATTCTAATCTAAGTTTGGTTTTAAGAATAATTTCACATATAGGATGAAAGCTTAAACTATTAGGACATAATCATGCTTGCACTTAAAAAACATTAATTACCTAAGAAATTTTTTATAGCTAAGGATTATTGTCTGAAAATCAAACTCTTAAGTAAATCCCTAAACCTAGCTAACATGGTTCCCAACCTTTGTTATAAAGTCAAAAATGATCTAAAAAATAACAAAAATAAGAGCTTATTATAGAATCTAAAGTTTATAAGCATAGGTGATTCTGGTAATCTCCAACAGGGCTATGGATGCCTGGATAGCATTGGACCAAGGCCTTGAGTGGAGCCAAAGGCATCTCTGTCAAGGCTATGGATGCTTGGCTGGTAGTAGTGCCCAAGCCTTATTTGAGATAAATAATGATTCTTAATGAATACATAAACATGTTGAAAGTCAATGTTAATGATCAAAGCCATGAACCTGGAAGTTCTCTAAATCCTTTGGCAATCAATAAGTGGAATCAAAACACACACATAACATGATTGAGTTTTGATGTTTGATCCTAACTATGCATATGCAATATTTTTTTAACCATAAATTGATCTTAATAATAGTGCTTGATCAAATGGAATAGGAAACTTAATTATTAGTCTGGACTAGATTCTCTAAATTCTAACATATTACTATGCTTCCTATAAAATATGCCATTTTTTGAGGTCAACATACCCCCATTTCTGAAAAATGGAGACCCATGTGTGAAATTATGCAAATTTATTCCTTAAAGTTGAAAATCCACTTGACCAGAGTGTCATTAACATGTTTTCACATTATTTGTATTTGAAGAGCATACACACCATGGTCTAACTAACTTATTTGCTCATGGTTCAGCTTTAATCTTATCCAAGGTGCTAACATTGAATATCTATGTTTCAAGAGTTTAATGGAGCCCATTTGGGAATAAACATGCTTAAGGTTTTATGCTTTGATTTTAGATTAATCTTTTAGTAACCTTGGTTTATAATTGATTAATTTAATTCATTTTTGAATTAATGAAACCATAGACTAATGTTTTACCTAGACCGTTTAATTCAAATTTAAATTTGGTAGGAGCTTTTTATTTAAAATTTGAATGGGAACAAATTAAATGCCATGAATTTAATTTAATTTTTATCCTAAGGCTTGGTCATTTTTTTTAACACAACCAAACCTTAGGCTAAAAATCTTATGCTTGTTCTATTTTATGCCCCGTGGTCCCTTTATTATAAGTCTTAGCCTGAAGTCTTATCCTAAGGTTTATCATATTTATTAATATGATAAAAAGCATAGCCTAAGAAATTATGTTGTCTTTATTATTTTTGGGGTCCCTTTTGTTCTATGTTTATAACCTTGGTTCAAAATATTCATGCCTAGGTCCTTTTAAACTCATGGGGTCCTTTTCATATATGAATACTTATCTTAAAAACCTTAGACTAAAATATTTGTATTTATTAAAATGAATAAAAACATGGTCTAAAGTCTTTATGCTGAGTCCTTTTAAAGTTATGGGGTCTCGTATATTATGTTTAGAACTTAGATTAATATTTTTATCCTAAATCCTTGAGCTTAACTTTCATTTTTATATGCAAGATCAATAGACCACACCTAAGTGGAGGACCAAGATCGAATTGAGCAAGATCAATGATGAAAATCCATGATCTTAATTTAAACATTAAGAAACTTTTAAATTTCAATGGTACACATTCTATCATATAGATCTTGATCAAATAAAGGGAGATCAATACATAATTTTTAATGAAGCTCTGAGATCTTATGGGACTGCTAAGTGGCACAACCTTAGACCCCTAGTTATAAGAGTAGAAGCACTAAACAGTCAACACATGACACACATAGAGTGTAGAATGAACCAAAAAAGGACAAGTGGTGGGATTAATAAATAGTCCCCATATCATGTTTAAAATTGATGATCATGCAGACATCAATTTTAACATAGTAAATGATCCCCCAAATGTGTTTAAAATTGATGACCACGTGACCATTAAAGATGTTCCCATGGACATCAAATGATGGCCACACAAACAATAATTTGAACACAACTGATTGGATCCAAATTTTAAAAGGAAATATTCATATTTTAGATAGTGATGAATAGAATGATTCAAGGACACCATGGAAATGCCACGTCAAAGTCATGTGAGTGTAATAGGCTAAATTAGAGACCATATAGACCTAGTAATGTAAAGTAGAGCATGAATTTCTATCTATGTAAATTAGTTGAGCTATTGGCCATTGGTGAGTAGTTTAAGAAGGATTTACTACTTGAATATGGGACCATGCCTGTATTAAATAACATTGATGAACAATGAGGACCCTACAGTAGTAACTTGAAACTTTAGTAGCATAAAGGTCCTAAAGTCAAGTGAAATAGGAATATTCCTTTTGTAACCAAGATTGTATAATATTTTGAATTAGGATATTCTTTTGTACAAACATGTGCAATTTATAAGAGCACATTGTCTATAGGTCAGTTCATTAGAAAAGATCATTTATTCTAGAATGCAATAAAAAGGACACATGTCCTATACACTTGTAAAAATGTAATTAGATGAGATTGACTGACATAATACCTTGTATATTATAAAATGAACATTGTCAATTTTAAAAGGGGGGAGTTCTTAGAGCCAAATTACGTTTTAAACTATGAGCAATTAATATAAGGAATTCTACAAAGATTGTATAGTATTTGATTATGTTCATTATATCATGGATTCTCTCTCACTTTTTTTCTCTTATTTATAGATTTGAATGGTTCTTATGAATTCTTGTTGTGTATATTTGATTATAGAGTTCTTAACTTGTGTCAATGCTAGGTTGACTGAAATTCCTTAGGTTCATTTCATTTTCTTACTCTTCTTAAATTTGGGCTAATGTTGTTTGCTTGAAAATGTAAATATTTAAAGTGAAAGTGGTTCTTATTTTCATTATTTCTACCTTCCTTGGAAGTTTTCCTCATGTGTGATAGGATTTGGGCTTAAGTTGTTTCATGTTGCACATTGGTTAAGTGCATGTGTAGATGAAATCTTAACTTTGTCATGATGTTTGGAATGAATATGAACAACATTTATATTTGTCATACCCTTCTTTTTGCTCCTTTTTTAATCAAATCACTTTATTTTAGCTCTTAATTATAAATATCCATCTTAGATTAGTTCTTAGAATAGTTTTTTTATCATAATTCACCATCTTTAGCATAGTACTACATATTTTACATATATCTACTATTTACCCATGGTGGTTCCTAACCACAAACTAATATGAATATTATGAAATAGTCACTTGTTCTACCTCTATTCCACCAATAGATAATAAGATTATCATAACTTACAACTCATGCATTAGATTCTTAGGAATTCAAAAATGAGAAGTGTTTCCTAAACACTATGGGCACTTGTGGTACACATTTAGTCATCAACATATCCATCACAATTATCCAAAGTTCCACATTGTTTAAGAAACTTACCCATCGAATCTCATAAAATTAGGGCATGGGGAACCAATAAACACACAAGTATCACCTCCAAAAATAAATATTGGCCATAATTTTCATATAATTTATTAATTTCTACTCTTCCTCCAACTAACATACTTCAAGTAGATATCCCTCAAACTTCACATCAATTTTTTTCCATTCAAACAAAAGAAACACTTTAAAAAACAACTACATCACCTAATATATATCAACCCACTTCAACCAAACCTAAAGTAAATATACCTTATCAACACAAATTTCAATACACATCTACCCCCTTCAATGTATTTACTACAACATTATGCACTTTTATCCAATAATCCTCTAATGTGTTATAATGATTAAGATCCTATAGTGAAACTTTCCCATCTTCCATCCCAATTACTTTCTTAAAACTTATGAGAACTTCCCTTAATCATAATCATTGACTAATGTAATTACTATTCAAAATGAACATCTCTCATCCACCCATATGGGGCAAGAAGCTACATTATCAAGATCTGTAAATAGAATTCTCCAATAGTGTGAATAAATGTCTATCCACATTGATGAACTAGTAGACACTTCTCTTTCACTCAAATTTCATATCTCTTGCATGATTCCTGATGAGATATTTCTTCTTGCAGATGACCCCCTATCTTCATTAGCATACAAATAGGAGATATTCAAGTCAAACACGATTTAATTGATGAAGGATCCAATGCTTGTGTTGATTCCCTTGATTTTATTAAAAAACTTGGATATTCTAAATGTAAACCTAAATCCATGTAAAGTAAATGTCAAGTATATGATAGAATATAATTTCCTCCTTTAAGTTATGTTTATTTTCCTATAACCATTCCTCTCATCAATGTTCATGTGAAAGTTATGATACTTAAATTTACACCTTCCTATAATAAATTATGAATCCACCCTTGGACAAACTGCATATGAGTAATTACCTCATCTACATTATAATGTGTTAGATTTCCCTATAATGGTGCTATCTATAATATTCAATGTGATACAAACCCTTAGAATTTTGAATAATTACATGAATGATGTGTTTTCAAAATACCTATCATTTAACCTTTACCTAGCATTCCATTTCATGAATTAAAATGTTTTAACTATCCAGTCAACTCTAGTTGAGGTTATAATGGTCATCCTAAGTTAATTGTAAACATTATTCCTAACCTTCTAGACTTAGATGATGATGAACCAGATGAGATAAGTTTAAATATCAAAACTATTGATCTCTATCTTAACATCATTGCTCAATTACTTCCTCCTCTCCAACCTTATTCTCATCAAAAACCTTTGGATGAAATATCATTTACCCTAAATAAAACTAAATATTCTATTACCCATGTTTTTTTGGTTGATAAAATATTTGGTGCATGTACTATTGACTTATAGACACCTGATTATGATGATAAATATTCTTTAGATGATCCATTTTAACCCAAATTTATTCAAGCTAAAAATGTATAGGTGCATATATATCATTCTTTTTTAATTTAGTATCTGAGTTTTATTTCTATAGTTCCTTCTCTTGAAATATTACTTGATATTAGTTTTTCATCTAATGTTCATTGGTCAGAGATGGATCACATACCCATTGCACATCCAATCACTAATAAACCTCTTACGAGTATACTTATGGACTATTATATAATGGGACCTTACCATTTTTATATATTCAATGATTATTATAGTTTTATTTCTCCTCAGATGTCAACAAATTTGATTCAATCCACTATAAAGTTGGGCATGTATATGGTTGAGCCTAGTCCAGATCCCACTCCAACCTTTTCCATTTTTTGATGGCATTCTAACATTACCTATTCTCCATCCTATACCAACATAATGGGGAAATGATCCTTATTATGATATCCATATAGTTATTAGTCATTGGAATAAGGATTTTCATACACATCAACAAAAATAGGCATATTCCTCTACTACTTTAGCTAGTAAACCTTAACCATCAATTAATGATCCATTAACATTATGAAATAATGATCTTTAATAATTTTATAGATAGTGTTATTTAAAAATGGATTTTTAACTATTTATAATTGAATGGATTTTTTCTTATAAATAGGAAAAAATGAACAAAAGAAATAGAGAAAAATAACACAAGTTTGTTTATTGGGTTTGATAATTGTCTATGTTCCCAGGTCCATTTTATTATGACCAATCCATTAAGTATTTTTATGTAAAACTTATAATATCAAAGTACATAAAAATTAATCCTAAAAAACATATGCATCAACATCCTTTGCTTAGCCAAGATCACATAAATCTATGTACTTTGGCTCTTCCTTAAATTCCTATCATATGAAGCTAAAAACACTTCATAAGCTTCAATATATGATTTACAAATGACACCTCGTGTCCTTTTATACTTTTTTGTCTCCCATGGTTCATCATCCAAGGCTTATCAAAAAGGTTAAATAAAGGTAAGGGTAAAAACCCATTCCCATGCCTTTGGTATCCCATATTCAATGCATTTATTAAAAAAAATAACTTTTCCTCCATGTTTAAAGGCCCATACCACATGGGGGTTGAAAAGTGGGTGATTTAAAAAGGTAATTCAATGTGGTTTTTAAAGTTAATATTTAAATGAACCCATTTACATTTATCATGACCCATGAATGGAATTTAATGCTTGTTGACTGGTTTTGACCCATGTTGACCATGTTGACCCATCTTATTAACTTTTGACCAACTTTGACCAGCCATATCTTATGCTTGTGGACTCCATTTTTCAAACCTAAAGATGTGTTGGAAAGCTCTCAATGAGATCTACACTGTGTGAATGGTTTAAAGAAGAATTGAGACCTTTTATTTTTTTACCACTTTTGCCTCAAACTTTATGCCCTAGAGATTAAATAATATAGGTACTCAGAGGGCTATTGGATCGGTATTATTTTAATGGGGGATCCTCCTGGATCACTCCTCCCCACTGAGGAGATTTTGGAACTCTAAAAGTCATTATATCTTAAAATGAGGTGAGTGTATTTCTTCCTCACCTTTTTTATTTTCATCCATTTATCCTTTCTTAGATGTGTTACTTTTAGACCCATACAAAGATATTCAACATCACCTCTTTGGAAAGTCCTCACTTTCTTATCAAGAGTGGTATGTTCCTACAATTCATTTAGATACTCTAGAGTAAAATATTTGACAAAAGGTAAAAAAACACTTTCATCATAATCTAGAATCATAGGAGGTGATGATCCCAAAATATGTCTCATTATTGACATGGAATTTCCTTCATTTCATCTCTCTAAGGATATAATATTATGTAAATCATAGACCTTTAGCTAACTATTACATGAAAAATAGATACTTTATCTCATTTATATCAAACCAAAGGTTGATTTACCATTTTGTCATTTATACCTAACAAGTAGCATGTTTTAGTGTTTTGGTTTTGAAGAATACATAGGAAGGATGGTAGAAATAACATTTTGGAGAAGTTCTAATTTTGACCTTAGTTTCTTGAAGCTACAAAATCACTCAGCCAAATTATATAGACTCTATAGAACTACTTATATAGACATTACAGATCTAGAATCTACAGACTCGATAGGTCTATTTCTATGGACTTTACAAATTTGAGATTTGGGAAATATGGGAGTTAGATGAAAGAAAGATGGCTATAGCTGGAATCACATTAATGAAATATTTGTCTCCTATTTTGAAGGATTTAATCTTGATATATTTTTTATATATTTGGACATTAAAAATATTATAGGGATAGTATAATTATTTTGTGATAATAGTTGGATTCTCTAGGATTATAATCAATTTGAATCTCCTATCTTTGGGGATCAACAAATTGACTAGAAGTTCTATTTTTTTGCATATGATCTTTAATGTGGGGTATGAGTATAAATATGTAAGTTTTCATTTGGAGTAAAAAAATAGTGAATATAGTTACATTTTGAGCTCCAAGAATATTATAAACATTCTAGCTTTGATGAGTTAATGCAAAATTATTCCATTATTCAGTATTGAGTAGAGTTCATTCCTGACTCTAAGAAGACTAAGGGCCCACTCTCCTTGGAACCAAGAATTTTTGTACAATATTTATATTTATGTTAAATTAATTCTCTATTATTATATAATCAAATTATCTTCAATCATTTCATGTCTTAGTCATTCATAGAATAGTAAATTCTAAGTTTACATTTCAATAGTATTTCATTTTTTCTAGCAAGTGTGAGTGAAGAGTTAAATTTACATTTTTAAACAAAGTGTGAATTAGATTTAGATTTAAATTTCCATGCAAGAGTGAATTATATTTAGATTTATAGTTTCAACAAGTGTGAATTAGATTTAAATTTACAATTTCAAGCAAGTGTGAAAGTGTGATTTAATTTCAAGCAAAGGATTGAATTAGTTAGTGTAATGGTTAATCTCTTCTTTCATCAAGTGTGTGAAGAAATTATCTTAGATTGTTTATTTAATTGGTAAAAGTTAGATTAGAATCATCAAACCATGCTCCCCATGTGCGCCCCCCCCCCCCCCAAGACCAACTTATACATATACCATCATAAACCTTACTATAGATAGCTTTGGACATCAGTGTTAGTTTGATAGACATCAATCTAAAAGATTGATTAAATGAAGGGTTAAATGACACTCATCAGGAGGCTCATACAACTTCAGATTTTCAACATTCACAACTAAATAAATCTGCATGTATGGTGGTAAATCTAACCAAAAATCATTATCACCAATTTTTTCAAAAATTTTAAATGGACCATATTGAATTGGTTTAAGCTTTTTACCTTTACCTACAAGCCTCTCCTTAATGATATGAAGCCATACTTGATCACCAACTTAAAAATGATGATCAATTTGATGTTTATCATTCTTAGCTTTGTATTTTGCTTGACTTTTCCCCAACTGATCCTTGACAATCTGTTGAACCAATTGTATCTTTTGAATGAAATTCTTGGCCTTCTTAACATTAACTCATCCATTTGCATCTCATTATTTCTCAATTGTGAAGACCAATGGTAACTTAGGTAGATAAACAAAATAAGTCTTAAAAGGAGACTTTTTTTTGGAATAATGTTGTGTTCAATTATAAGCATGCTTCACATAACATAGATGTTCATCCCATAATTTAAGATGATTTTTTCAATAACATTAGAGTAGGTGTACCACTATAAATTTGACCACCTTTGTTTGTCCATCAATTTGTGGATGAAATGCAGTACTTTTATTTAACTTAGTGTCCATCAATTCCTACAAATTTGACCAAAACTCTCCAAGAAATAAATAATCTCGATCAAAAATAATAGATGTGGGAAATCCAAAATGAACCCAAACAACTTTAAAAAATAAGTGTGTTACCCCTTCACTAGTAATATATTTATTACAAGGGACTAATACACACATTTTACTAGATCTAGCCACAATGACATAGATATAATCATGTTTCCTTTGTGTCATAGGTAAAACTCATATAAAATCCAATGAAATACTTTCCCAAGGTCTATTAGGTATAGGGAGAGGTGTATATAAACCCAATTTCCTATTACCTGGCTTACTTTTAGCATAAAGAATACAACTCCTTACATATTTAACAACTTATTATTGCATATGAGGCCAATAAAAATACCTTTATAATTGTGCAACTATCTTACCAACACTAAAGTGACCTAAAATAAGATAAGTGTGATATTTTCTAGCCATATGCACTTGTTCATCTTGTGGAATACATATATTACCAAGATGATATAAGAGTCCATCATGCACATGATAGTTAACTTCTCCCACCTATTTACCACTCATAAAATCTTCATACACTTCCTTAAACTCATCATCATTAATATAGTGTTCTTTATAAATTTCATGCATTAAATAACTATTCTTTAAAAGAAATAATGCAAAAATAAGAGGCCTAGAAATCATTTCAACAACCTTGTTTTGTGTACCCTTCTTATAGCTTATCACAAGGTAAAATTGATACAAAAATCCCATCCACCAAAAATGTCTTGATTATTGTAGATTGGTTTGTGACTAAAGATATTCTAGTGGTTGATGATCAATGTGAATCACTATCTCTTTGTCCATCAAATAGTGATTCCATTTCTTCACACTCTGCACCAATGCATATAATTATTTATCATAAGTAAGATAGTTTCTTACTACACTTGTGAAGGTTTTTGAATGGTAAAAAACTAATTTCTTTTTATGCATCAAAACTACCCCCATATCATAATCTCTTGCATTTGTCTCAATTTCAAATGGCTATTACAGATCTAGAAGTGCTAAGATAGGAGTGATACTTATTTTCTCTTTCAGTGTATCAAAATATCTTTGATGTTTGCCTCCCCACTAACAAACCTGCTTAATGCTAGTCAAATAATGTAAAGGATATGCAATAAATGACAAATTAGCATTAAATTTTCTCTAGTACTGAACTACACCAAACAAGCTCCTAATCATTGTTACATTACTAGGTTTAGGCTAGTTAACAATGACCTCAACTTTTGTAGCATCAATTTTCAATTGACCATGTCCCATAACATAACCCAAATAAACTAAATATGTTTTCTCAAATTCACATTTAGACATCTTCAAATATAGTTCTTCCTTTCTCAAAGCATATAATATGTTTTGACTATGAATGACATGATCATCCCATGATCAACTGAAAATTAGAATATCATCTAAGTAGACTATCACAAAATCAACAATGAATGGCCTAAATACATCATTCATCACACACATGAATGTATTCGGTGCATTAAATAATCCAAAAGGCATAACAATTCATTCAAACAAACCCTATTTTGTTTTAGAAGTAGTTTTATAAATATCACCCTCATTGATTCTCATCTAATGATAACCACCTTTTAAAGTCTAACCTAGTGAAATAAACATAATTTTTTAATTGATCTAATAAATAATTAATACAAGGAAGAGTGTAATGATTTTTTATCATGATTTTATTCAAGGCATGAAAATCAACACACATCTATCATGTTCCATCTTTCTTAGGCATTAAAATGATAGGTGAACCACAAGGGGATGAAATTGGGCAGATAATTCCTTTTTATAATAGTTCCATCACCTACTTATTTATTTCCTCATTTTAAACCATGAACAATATATACATTCAATGTTAGGAAGAGGTGCATCCTAAAATAATTGTATCTCATGTTGAACCCCTCTTTTATGAGGTAGACTTTATGGATCTTGAAAAACATCATCATATTTAGAAATAATTTTAACCAATTCATGATGATGTTTAGGATCATAATTATCAAAATCCTTTTCATCATTTTTCTTTTTGGCTTTTATCACCATGAGTACAAAATTCTTGCTTGAATTTACAAGCCTTTTCATCTACCCTATAGTAACCAAAGAAAGACTTGTTTTCACATGATGAGCTCTAATAATATATTCAATCCCATATTTAACAAGAAAGTACTTATTATCTTCCTTGTAGAAGATTGATTTATGATCGTAAAGATAAGGACTTCTTAAAACCACACCACAAATGTCTAATGAAACAACATCAAAATCAACCTCATAAATGAACTTACTATTAATGGAAAATCTGAGTCTACAAGTTCTTGTTACCTACAATTTTACATCACCACAAAAATAGCCCAAATGATAAGTATTATGATGTGGTTTGGTTTGGAGCCCAATCTATTCACAACCTCCTCTAAAATTATATTAATTGAGATCCACTATCAAATAAAGTGTTTATTTTAGTATGTTTAGAAACAACTCTAAAATTGAAAAGCTCATTTGTTTTGTTCTCATCATGCATGAAATATTTTCTAGAGGAAGGTGCAACATCAGATGAAATAGTGCTAGAATAAGAGGATTAATTAAAACCTTTTAAACTCATGGCCATGATCTTGGTATCATCACCATAATTAGATCCAAGATCATGCACCATAGTATTGGTTTTATTCTCTTTTCTTTTCTTATTGTTTAACCATTTAGGTTTTAATTCTAGATGTAATTTCCACCACTTAGATTCATCATGATTTTTATTATAATGATTATAAAATGGATTTTCATCTTCCTTTTTAATTTTATAATTCATTTTATATGTACCTTTTCCTTTTAGACCTTTGTCCTTAATTTTCAATTGCTTGGGTTTTTGCTTAAGAAATCTCTCTTTAGGCATTTCCCCCTAGCTTCCAAGTGAGTAGCTTATACACAAACAAAATCCAAATTAGTAGGATTTAAAACTAGTATCATATGCTATAGATAATTATGTAACCCACCAATATACTTCATTAAAGTCTCTTGTGTGTGTAAGGGAATATTCAAATGCAAAGCTTGCTTCTTAAACTCTTATGTATATTCTTTTACACTTTCACCCTTAGCTTACCTAAGAGTTTTCCAATCCATAATGGCTTGTTACATGTAGCCCAAAGGATAAAATTGCTTACGTAACTTAGAAATGAATTCATTCCAAGAAGAAGTCACATTACCTTGTTTGACTGAATCCTCTTGTCACTTGTTTTCCCACTAGATAAGTGATTTACCATCCATCTAAAGTGTAGATAACTAAACTTTCACTTTTTCATTTACAATATTCTGAATCCTATAGTATACATCAATTTGATTTATCTAATTATCTAATTTTTATACATTTAATTCTCCATTATATATAGGCAACTCAAACTTAATATCAAGATTTAAAGAGGGAAGATATTCATGTATTTTTAATGGTTTATCATCACATATATTGGGATTTCAAGGAGACCAAGGAATTTCCTCTTCTTCTTTACCTTTATTTCCTTGCTTAATTTGACTTTGCCTTTCACAATAGAGCTCTTCTATCATGCTTTTCATTTTCTCAAAATATTGATGAAAGTCTCATTCCTGATCTGATTCCCCTTCCATTGGTGTCTTGGACTTGTATTCCTTGTACCTATATCAGGATTGCACTCTTATAATTCACCTTCACCACATCTAGATATTGACTTTGTTAACATAAAAAATCCACTTGCAATCCAAAAACATTGTTATTTGGCATAGATCACCAGCTCTAATACCAAATTGATTCATTAACGTTATCAAATAATGATCTTAAATAATTTGATAAACAATTTTGTTTAAAAATGGATTTTTAACTATTTATAACTAAATGGATTTTTACTTATAAATAGGAAAAACTAAACAAAATGAATAGATAACAACAACAAAATTTTATTTACAGGGTTCAATAATTGTTTACGTCCCTGGGTTTGCTCCACTGTGATCGATCCATTAAATATCTTGATGCAAAACATATAATATTTAAGTACATCAAAATGAATCCTAAAACCTTATACATCAACATCCTCTACTTATCCAATATCACATAAATCTGTGTACTTTGGCTCGTTTAGCTTTAATTCCTATCATATGAAGATAAACACACTTCATAAGCTTTAATATATGATTTAAAAATCACACCCTGTGCCCTTTTATACTTGTTTGTCTCTTATGGTTTAACAAATAAGGCTTATCAAAAAGGTTTAAATAAAGGTAAGGGAATAAAACCCATTCCCATTCCTTTGGTTTTGGGATGACACTCATCCCATATTCAACACATTTCTTAAAACAAATAACTTTTCCTCCATGTTTGAAGGCCATACCACATGGGGGTTGAAAAGTGGGTGGTTTAAAAAGGTAACTCGATACGATTTTTAAAGTTAATATTTAAATGGACCCATTTACATTTATCATGACCCATGAATGGAATTTAATGCTTGTTGACTATTTTTGACTCATGTTGACCCATCTTGTTGACTTTTGACCAACTTTAATTGGCCATATATTGTGCTTATAGACTCTATTTTTCAAACTAAAAACTACACTAGAAAACACTCGATGAGATCTACAATGTGTGAATGGTTTGAATAAGAACTTATACCTTTTATTTTTAACCCCTTTTCCTCAAACTTCATGCCCTAAAGACTAAATAACATAGGTACTTATAAGGATATTGGATCAATATTATTTCAATGGGGGATCCTTTCATATCAACTAATAGACACATTATTTTCTTTCATAGTACATATAACCATTCTTATATTCATTATCAACAATAAATGTAATGAATTGATATACTATGCCCAAACATAACATATCCTAAAGACAAAATTATACCACCTCCTAAGCTAATTCTATAGTATAGTGCTAAATATGGGGAATTATATTGCCTTTGACATCAACTCACTACACACCATACTGACAGATGTTGAATAATTCATCAACAATCAAGATCTTCTAGGGCCTATGCCTTCACTAGTTTAGCCTCTTCCAAGTCATCCATATATAAAAACTTTTCCTTCCTCATATCCTACCTCTACTCATATATAAAGATACTAGTCACATTATTTGCATCAAGTATCCCAAATAAGAGGATCCTCATGAGCATCATCATTATTATACCATACCTACCTTTTATGAAGAGATGATAAAAAATAAGTCTTCTCATGACTTTTTGTAAAGATTGATGAGACTCTAATTAATGTCAGAATTCAACTACATAAGGATGTATCAAATGTTATGGATGACATTTTTAGTGAGATATATTAGTATTTATGAACACATCATGATGTTATATCACATTATTACATGATTTGGATTTGATTTATGATTATTTATACATGGGATATGTTTATTCTCATTTTATTTTAGTCTCATATATTTTTCATGATCTTTTATGGACTATCCTTATAATTTCTAAACTTACATTTATGGTTTAAAATTATTTTCACATGGATTAATTTTTCTCTCTTTACTTTTATGATAACTTGTTATCTTCAATTAAAATAAATATAGTTATTATTATGACTTGGTTATTAAATCCACATCCCCATAATATCTTATCTTTACCATATGATAAATTAAAAAGTATAATTATAATTGTATCATTATATACATAGATATATTTTGATATCCATCTATTCCCTTTACTTCCATTCTCATATTAAGCACACATACGTTTGAGATTTGATATCACATACTAGCTTATAGGAAAGCCAAATTATTTAGTTAGTCATATCTCTAGATATCTTGTTTCCTATAACCAAAACCTAAAGCTCATTTATGTGTGTCACTTTGGTCATTCATGTTTGGTTATCTAAAAATTCCATAAAAATTTAAAATCCAAATCATTTAATAAACAAAAGGAAATGATCAAAAGGCAAAAATAAAAATCAAAAAGTCAAAATCAAACAAAAATACGTGATTTATAGCACATCTCCTATTACTAATGAAATATCAAACTCCATCATTGGCCTCATAGTAGAGCCAAGGTTCATTAGGGTGTGGTAGTATAGTATATTGGAATAGGAAAATTAAAAATTATCTATAGTGCTACTTTATTTTTTACATAAGTACCCAATCTTCATAGTAGACTAACGACTCTATAAGGGGTCCTGAGGAATAGGTAACATGTTGTGGGAAGGTAGGTCCATTTTAATTTTATTGTTTATATAACATCCATGAGTTGATATTAGTACTCCACTTATCTTACCATAATGTTTTCTGTCTATTGTGAACAAATATCTTTTATATTTCAGGGTCACTAAATTCATAGTGCATTCATATATTCTTAATATGCCTCAAGTCTAATAAGGTTTCATTATAAATTCCCATGTCAAGTTTATTTCACTCCTTTCATTCACTAAAACAATATAAATATTCCTCCTTAATGAATATGCTTTATTAAATTATCATATTCTTAGGCTTATTCCATTGTGATTTGTAATATAAGACCTTGGATAGGACCAGGCATTCCTCAAAAATTTATCCTTACTCTCTATAATTATATTATGTTAGGTTGTGGAGCTAAAAGCTTCACTGATGCAAACAGGAGAGGAGGTTGCTGAAGGTTGCTGAGTTGCAGAGAAGTTGGGGTCGGTCTGATCAACCGACGTTGGCAGGATAGCATAGAGAAGCAACCGACGTCGGTCATGTGTCGGCCAACGTCGGTCACCTCTAGGTAGATAGGGACCGACATCAATCGCCTGTGTGGTTCGACTGTGAGTTAATTACAGGCAGTTGGTTGACGAACCAAGTGTTTGCATGATCAGGGCTAATTATAGACTGAGGGCTGCGGATCTAATTATTGTTAGATGTCTAATTATTGTTTGGATGAGATCTATATAATAGACTCATGGTTGTATTGGAAAAGTGTTCTAGTTTGAGTTGAGCAAAGTTTGCTCCTTCTGTGTGTGAAGTGAGTAAGGGTGTTCCTCCTAGTTCCCTATCAGTGCCAAGCTTGGTACTGGTTGGAGAATCATAAGGACTTGGTGAGGCAAGGACAAGGGTTCTTCAGGGTGTAGAGTGATCTACGTGGTAAGTAAGATCGTTGATCTGCAGGTGTATGTGTGTGCAAGGTTAAGGTTCACAGGTGTGCAAAACCGTGTTTGATTTGTAGGTGTGCAAGATCATATAGACAGCAACACAACAGGGAGCAGTATCAGGCAGGATCTACTTGGAGTACAGGTGTGTACTCGGATAGAGCAAAGAGGAAGGCAAGGGAGTTCCTTCCATAAGTATGGTCTGTTGAGGTGTAGGTTATTGCAGGTTCATGGGAGATCTACTTGAACTACATTGAGTACTTGTGGAGTGCGTGGAGCACTTATGGTGTGTGTGGAGCACAGGAGGTGAACACCAACTCTGTGTTTGAGTTGGGTGTTGGGACCTAGTAGAGAGAGCTTTGAGGGAAGATTTACTATTTATCATCTAGAGGTGTGTGAGCCCTAGAGGTGTGTAAGGAAGAAGAACTGTGGCAGTCTTCTTTGTTGTATTTCCTTTTGTAAGAGTTACTAATACATTGGTGTATTGTCTCTCATATGCTGTGTTATTCTGAATTCTAGTTACTTGGTGAATCTGGTTATTTCCGCATATTATAGTTGCTTGGTATTTGGTAATCAATTTTATGCTTCTGGTGTTTCGCATCCTGACATATTACATATTATCATTCACCTCAATGGTATTCCCATTGTGAGTTAAAATATATAACCATGGATGGGACTAAAATTCCTTTTAAAAATATTCCTAAGAATTTCCATACCATTAGTCACACAAATTACTATCAAATTTTGACTATCAAGTTTGTTATTCATAATTTTCAAATAATTAACATGATTTCCATCTTATTACAAATTTTTGATATTTATAATCTTGATTCAGTATGATTTATATATTTTTTATTTGGTATGATTTATTTTCATATATACTCTTCAATCATTTGATATAACATGTTTTCCATTTTAATACAAAATTTTCATACTTCCAATATTGACTTAGTTTATATTGTTTTGATTCGGTGTGTTTTTCTTTTTTATTTACACTATTACAAATATTTTCTATTTTAATCCATTTTACCATTTTGATTTACTATATTTTCATCTATTTATTTTACACTTTTCCCATTGTGATTTAGTGTATATTACATTTTATGATTATTTATCTACTCCAAATTCTATGTTTTCTTTTTCATCATGCACGTGTCTCACATAATACTAGAAAAGAAATCCTACATCATATATTTACCCATAGCATATACATAAAAAGTTAAAACACATGCTAGAATGAAAATAAATACATAAATACATACATACATGAAAAAAATACAACTCATAAACCATTAAATGTCCATATCCATATATGTTAATAGTTTTGATACAACAAAAACATAATATAAAGTACAAGTATAATATCAACAAATCTAAGTGTGTGCTCCATCATGACTATTTGGTGGATGAGCCATGATACTCATAGATGCCTATGACTTTCCCATATGAATATTCCATTATAATGATCTAGTACAAAATATAATACCATCAACCTATCCCTATAGATTGGCCATTTGGACCTGCACATGTATCAACTCTATCATAATAACCATATGATCAGCTCACTCCTGGGCCAACATTTTTTAGGCTCATGCATCTCCATGTCCAACTCCAAGAGTTAGATGTAGAGCATATCCTCATGTTTTTAGCTCTTTATCTACCTCCATAACCAATCAAAACAAACTATCATAAATTGGGGTTAATGGTACAATAAGATCCTCCATGGTAGTAGTATCACAATGCCATAAAACTCCATCCAAAAATTCATGGTGTGCATATGAAAATACTATACCCTATATAAACTCCTCCTTAGTAATATCTAATAAATAAAAACCAAGTGTACATTAGATCACACACACACACACACACACACACACACACACACACACACACACACACACACACACACACACACACACACACACACACACACACACACACACACACACACACACACACACACACACACACACACACATCCATCATCTATCAAATACTCAAAACACAAAACATTACTTATCAACACAAATATCACTAATAATGGTCTCCTCATCAGCATGACCACTTAACACCTTAAAAAATTCCTTCCTTAAATCAACTATAAAGTTTGTATCAATAATGTGTGTGTGTTGAGATCCTATCTAAATTTGTCTCTTTATGACCAACTCTACGTAGCCTATATTATAGGATCTGCATGTGTAGTTTCTCCCTCTTATGTTTCCACCACCACTTGATGTCATATCCATATCCTTCATGATCATGGAGGTAGATATAATCCATGGTGTGTTTTAGTAGTAGCCACAACCACATCATCACCCTTCACAACAACCATCTCTAAATCTATTGTAGATACCTCTTCAGCCTCAGGTCTAGCTATCCTCTGTTGTTGAGTCTAACTAGTACAAGGTCTCACTCGACATGAATGAATCACAATTATATCTAATGCTACTCTTGTATATTTCCCTCAAATCCCTAGCATGCTTTTCCCAATAATTAGGCACTACTATAAGAGCTAATGGGCGTGACATGCATTTTCATCATCTGAATGTCTCCATAATACCTCAAAATCCTAAGGAGGATAATCATGAATTTTCATCATATGAAAGTCTCTCCAGTAGATCTAATAGCCATGCTACATCTACCAAATGCTAAAATCTTTGTTGCCTATGAAAAATGACAAACAACATAGAATGTATTAGACATCGATACAAAAATAATAAAAATACATTATAAAAATATTTAATTTAAAAATTAACTATTTCATCAACCTATTTTTATTATTTTCACACCCCTTTACAACATATTCGGCCATGTAAAACTAAGTCAGACATATTTATAATATAGTCAGCTACTTAAAACTAAGTGGGCCCTATTTATAATTAAGTTGGTCACTTAAAACTAAGTCGATCCTATTTTTAACTAAGCCACTTCCTATAAACTTGACCTTGTTTATAACTAATTTGACCACTTCCTATGACATCAGCCCTATTTATAACTAAGTCATCCACTTCCTATGAATTTGGCCCTACCTACAAACTATGTCAGATCTCCCCTATGCAGTCAACCACATACCAAAGGACTATGTTAGCCACTTAATATGTAGTCGATCCTAATCCTATACTGCTTGAATTTGAACTTCATCCACACTATTGACACCATTCAAATTCCATGATAATTTTTCATTTAATTATAATTAATGATTTAGGCATTTATTTCACCTACCACTTCCTACCCATTGACCTACATAATTCCTACTCTACCTAAAAATTTCTTGGGGCCAATTTTACTACATGATTTTCCCCTAATATCTAATTATTCCCAGCTAGACTAATTTTCAATAAAAATTACCAAAAAATTGAATTTAATTAATCACATATCTGATATACACAAATTATTTGTAGTAAGTGTCCTTAAACTCATACCTATCATCTCCTCACCATCATCACTCATTGTGCTTTTCTAGGTCTCTTAAAGCTCTATTTTCCTAGAATATAAAAATTACAAATGAATAATTTTGTAGCCTATTTATATTTACAACTCAAAATTATTTAAATATCAATTATTTAACACCATATTATAATTTTTTATTATAAATATGTTTTTAATATCTATTTTTATAAACTAAAATATGTTCTAGAATCCTAACATCATAGATAATTCTTCTACATATCACATGTATTTTTGCATTTTTTTTTAAATTTTATCTTATTTTGAAGGTTCACCTAATGTTATCAAATTAGATGCCTATAAATTTATCTCACATAATTTATAATATAGGACACTAATTTAAATAAAGGTAAGTATTTTTAAATTCTTTTCTTTCAATTATCTTATTACTTTATTCTACAATTTATTTATCTCAATGTTGTTTGTTGTTATCGAAGCACCATCCCATGTTACAACTGCATGACATGTGACAAGATTTGAGTGGGGAATATGTATAAAAATAATATTTTTAAAATTTATTAATTACTA
Source organism: Torreya grandis (assembly GCA_037957365.1). Taxonomy (NCBI): domain Eukaryota; kingdom Viridiplantae; phylum Streptophyta; class Pinopsida; order Cupressales; family Taxaceae; genus Torreya; species Torreya grandis. The sequence continues at coordinate 1,657,813 of JARHVA010004201.1, forward strand.
ATGACTTATCTCTTTTAGGAACATATTTAATCTAAATCTCTCTAAGTCCATGCCTTAAAGGGTATATCAGGAAAGGGGTGCACAGATATGATGTAGAGAATCACAAGGTAAAAATGATGTAAATATGTTTAAGAGGTTTAGTTTGACCATTTTTTTATATTGGGTTGATGTTATGGGTTTTATTATGTCCCATATAATGTATTTGAGTGATTAAATATCTTTGATATTATGAATTTATAGGTCTTTTTTATTTTCCCCCCCAAAAATCTCAATTTGAAAATTTGAATGTTTTGATTAGGCCTGGAGTGATATTTGGGTCTTATGAGTTATGTAAATGTTTTTAAATGATTATTTAAGGTCATAAAAATTCTTAGTAATGTTATTATTATGTCTTAACTTTCATATATTTCCAAAGGACAATATGAGCCAAGAATAGTATGTTGGTAACTGCCATGCAATGTGAGGTTGGCAAGATGAGAGAATAAGTTGACATGATTGGAAAAATTATAAATATGGATTGGATGTAATAGGTTTATTATTATATTATATGTAATATATCCTCAAATAATATATAATTAGTGTAATAAATAATAAAAAATATCAAAGAGATAAAATAACTCTTCCTTGCCTTACAAATTTTTTATATGACCATTTGGGAGAAAGAATATGAATGAATGAAATATCTAATAAATTATTGTGAATTATTTTGGGAATCATGGTATTTTAAAATTTATATTTTTTTAATATTTTTTATTATATAATTTTCATTGTTAATCTATAGGTGGAAGATAACCAACATAAATCTTGAGAAGTCTATGTTTGCACAGTCAAGAATATCTAGAAATTTATGTATATTTGATGGTTTTGTGAGGATATTTATATTATTTTTAGTCCAAAATTATTATAATTATTTTAATTGTTTAAAAAAATTCAATGGGAGGCTCAAATAATCTCTATAAGTGAAAGGCACAAGGTAAGCAGTCACACAATCCCCTTGAAGTACTCAAAATTCTATGTATTTGCATGTTGGTGAATTTTAGTGAGTGATTACGATAAAATGACCATTAAAATGGTGAAATAAATTTATTAATAATTAATTAATGTGTTAAATGTTATGTATATTATTTTATATTTATATTAACTCCTTTTACATCCTCTCAACCTACAAGTCTTATAAGAAAACCCAAAACTTTGTGTTTTTTCCTTTTATGAACATTTGGTGATTATTCATGGTAAAATAAAT